>JAFEMH010004644.1:0-198792 GCA_022495995.1 Adenophora triphylla var. japonica
TATTTTAGTCTTTTATGACATCTATTTTTGCAATTTCATAGAGATTATTTGACATATTTGTAAGTTCACAATTGTTTTTAGTTAAGTTCACGCTTGTTTTTTGTCTTTTTACGGTCTCTATTTTTGCAAATTCTATGAGATTAGTTGACATATTTATTAAAGTTAACTTGGTTGTTTTTAGTTAAGTTCACAATTATTTTTAGTCTTTTATATGAGCCTCTATTTTTGCTATTTTATGGGATATGTGACATTTTTGTAAAGTTCATAGTTGTTTTTTTAGTTAAGCTCATGAGTTGTTTTTAGTCTTGTATTTCTCTATTTTTGCAGCTTATATATGATTATTTGACATGTACTTGTTAAGTTCACAGGGTTGTTTTTACAATTAAGTTCCACAGTTGTTTTTAGTATTCTTATGGGCCTTCATTTTTTAAATTTTTTTTTGTAATTTTATAGAGATTATTTGATATATTTATTAATTTACGGCTTATTTTTAGTTAAGTTCACAATTAGTTTTTTAGTCTTTTATGGTCTATATATTTTGCTACTTTATGAAATTATTTGACATATTAGGATAAGTTCATAGTTGTTTTTAGTTAAGCTTCATAGCTTTTTTTAGTCTTTTATTGCCCTTTATTTTTTTTAATTTATGAGATTATAACATTATATTCCTCTACTATCTCATCTAAAAATTCCAAAAAAAAAAAAGTTTGTCTCACCTTAAAAAGTTTAAAATCGTACAAAATAGAAAGTTTTTAAAGACATAAAGAAAGTAGTAAAGTGTAAATTTCTAAGTGACTTAACTTTAGTATGTTTTAAAGATAAAGAAAGTAGTAAATATTTAATTGACTTAACTTTAGTACGTGATCAATAATGGCAGATGAAGTGAAACCTGATAAATGGGAAGATTGACATATTTGTTGAAATTTACAGTTGTTTTTAGTATCTTAATGCCTCTATTTTTAAAATTTTATGGGATTATTTTGACATACTCCCTCCAGGATCCCATTAATAAGCTTCACTTTTTGCCGTTCTGGGTGTCGTTGAAAGCCTTCACGCTTTTTTTGGCAATAGAATCTTTACTATTCCCCCTCCACTTATTTCCTGTTAGCTACATTATTTTAGGAATCTCACAGACACCAATATAATTTCATTATTCTCGCACTTCATTCTCTCTCCTATGCTTTCTGTAATTTTCTTCTCCTCCTATTTTCAAATTACAGCTCAGCAACATTTTTTCTTCCCACCCATTTTCTTAGATTCATGCGTCAATCGGAGCTGCCAAAATGGTGAATGTAAATAAATGGGACGGAGGGAAATATATTTGTTGTAGTTCACAATTGTTTTTAGTTAAGTTTACATTTGTTTTTAGTTAAGTCCACACATTTGTTTTAGTTTGTTATGACTTCTAGTTTACTTAATTCACAGTTATTTTACAATTATGAGACATTAATGTAGAAGAGAGACACACTTAATAATAAGAGTAAATTTGATAATTTTATTATTAAGTTATAATAATAATTATTTTTTTAATTTGTGAAAAGTAAAAAAAATAAAAATTGTTTGAAACCAGAGGAATATAAAAGAAAGTTACAATGATTATAGACAAAAAGAAGACAGTTGCACATATTATAATTAGTACAAGCTCCAACAAAATTGAGTAAAAATGTCCAAATTGCAAAAAGTTGAGATTTCTAGAAGAAGTTTAATGACCATTTAAAGCTCAGTTCCTATATTAATGGGCTATCAGTCTTGCTCTTTTCTACTACAACATGAGAATTGTTCCGTATTCAGCAACATTAATGGCCACAAATGCTTAATTATATTTACATTTACATTGAAAATTTGATTCTCAAAACCATGTAGCCTGATTCAAAATTCCAACTCCAGCAACTACCTTGTTTGACCCACTTTATGTTTTAACTTTGTAATTAAGGCCATCTCAACCAACTTGTACAGCCCAAAAGCAGTTTGTGTCATCGTTCATGCTCTCCATATAGGTATGTCTTTCTCAAACGGTCAATTGGGTGATAAATGATGTGATCAACTATCAAAGTGCAGCAGTAGAGATAGATCAGTGATAGTAACTTGATATGGTGCTGACCAATAAGGATCTCAAGTGTTAAGCAGCAGTGCAAAGCGGTATCCAAACTCTACTGCATTATTTGTAAATCATCATCATCACAGACCTCAATTCCATAAAAAAAAAAAAAAAAAAAAAGAAAACAAACTATATCTGCAAGTTTTAGCAGACCTGGGAATTGAAGAAAAGAAAGACGGGAAGAAAGGATATTCAAATAAGATCTGCATAGGAGATCGGTGATGAGAAGAGGGGTCAGAATAGGACAGCTGAGGTTGTGGCTGATGGAGAAGCCAACAAGCGGAGCAGATCTGGCGACAGCGACCTCATGCTGCAAATGGAAGACAACTTCTTGAATATTACCAGAATAAGGGTTGGGTCATCGTGTGGTTGTGTTGCCGGAGGTAGGAGAAAGTAAGAGAGAGAGTGTTTGCGTTGACTGAGATGGCGTTTGGTAGGGAAGATGGAAGTTGTTGAAGAGGGAGGTCGGGAACTGAGAGTCTCCTTCTATGTGGTAGTTGATGAAGCGCTTGCAGACGGAGGAGAAAAGGAGGATATGATTTGCTTTATCGGAGTAGTAGAAGATGGACCTGATGGGGGCGACCTCAGGTGAAGGAGGGGAACGGGTCGCCGAAGAGGGCTACGTTGGCCGGGGATGAAGAAGGAAAGGGATCGCCGATAGAGGGAAGATAGAGAGAGAAAGTAGAGAGAGAGTGACTGTGTGTGGGAGGGGAGGGAGGCATGGGTTTTATTTGGGGTATAGGGGTAGTTCTGTCATTTATGTATAGTATAAGTGGTTCCAGGTGGTTGATTTTCAAAATGCTTGTCCATAATGGTGGATTGGATTAGGGTGGAGGATCCGACGGTAATTTCCCCATGCGTGACGTTATGCCCAATGTTGGACAAAAAATTCGTTCACCATGTGAATGAAACTTGTATGTGAACGAAATTTCGTTTACAACAGCTTAGACCATGATTAATGGTGAACCAAAATCAGTTCATTCTTTGCAATTTGGTGAACCAAATTTGATTCATGACAATTAGTGGTGAGGCAAATTTTACTTATGGCCATGAACAAAAATTTTAGTTCACTTCATGAACAAAATCGTCAATTAAAATTGGTTCGAGCTATAGTGTATTGTAAATTTTTGAGATTGTATTATTTGGATAAAAATATGAAAAATGTTATGATATCTTTTTTTTCTATAAATAGAATCTATTTTTGTATATATTTAACATAATTTTAATATTTTACTATTAAAAACAAATGTATATATTTGACATTATTTTACTATTTTACTATTAAAAAATGATTATAATATTTTATTATTGTATATATTTAACACAATTTTAATATTTTATATATTTGAGTTTTTACGTGCGCCAAACAACGTCGTTTATGTCAAAATATAAAAAACGTTCATATTGCATAAGAGAAAATTAACAAGTTGGAAACAGTATCGCCGAATACATTGCGTGCAAGCGGAATGTCCAAATCAAAGCTACACACTTGACTCTAAAAACATACAAATTGAGCATATATATGCAAAAGGCAACCCTTGAGATCAACACAACAACAACAACAAAGCCTTAGTCCCAAAATAATTTGGGGTCGGCTAACATGAATCCTCATATGTCATCGTGTAAAAAAAAATATTAAATAAATAAAAAATAATAATAAATTTAATAAATAAATTTAATATATATATATATATATATATATATATATATATATATATATATATATATATATATATATATATATATATATATATATATATCACTACAAGAAAAACCGAAAATAGAGACGAGAAATTAGGAGACGGACGAAATTTGTAGCTAATTTGGAGACACGTATTAGAGACAGACTCAAAAAATTAGAGACATATTCAAAATTCATCTCTAAATTAGAGACGGGTTTTGAACTGGCTCTTTATTTATCTTATTTAGAGATCTAATTTTGAATCTGTCTCTAGTTTAGAGACGGATTTTGAAGCTGTCTCTAAATTAGAGACGGATTTTTGTATCTGTCTCTAATTTAGAGACGGATACAAAATTTGTCTCTAAACTTTGGAGACAGAATCTGTCTCTAAAATAGAGACAGATTCAACATCTGTCTCCAAAGTTTAGAGACATATTTTGTACCCGTCTCTAAATTAGAGACATATACAAAATCAGTCTCTAATTTAGAGACAACTTCAAAATTTGTCTCTAATTTAGAGACGGATTCTGAATACTCCCTCCGTCCCACGTTAGTTGAGACTAACTTTTTGGGCACACCAATTAAGGAAAAGTAAGTGAGAGAAAAAGTGAAAGAAAATGTTGTGAGTATGAAGAATTAAATAGGAGAGAGAATGAGTGGGAGGAATAGTTAGGAGAGAGAATGTTGTGAGTGTAAAAGTGAAATAGAGAGAGAAATGAGTGGGGTAAATGAAAGCGCTGAAGACTCATTTGTTACTGTGCGCCCCAACTAACGTGGACTACCCAAAAGTGGAAAGAAGTCTCTCAAACTAACGTGGGACGGAGGGAGTATGTCTCTAAACTTTGGAGACAGATGTTGAATCTGTCTCTAAATCAGAGACATATTTTAATCTGTCTCCAATTTAGAGACACATTTTTTAATCCGTCTCTAATTTAGTGACGGATACAAAATCTGTCTCTAAAATTTAGTGACAGATTTAGTATTTGTCTCTAAATTAGAGACGTGTTTAAAATATGTCTCTAATTTAGAGACAGATCCTTTATTTATTTTTTATTTTTTATAAATTTTTTATTGAATAGGAAATAATATTTTAGACTTTTGTAATTTACTGCATACATTTTTTACAAAAATGTATAAAAAAAAACTAAACAAACGAAAGTATATAAAAGAAAAGAGGGACGGACTATCCTTTATTTATTTTTAATTTTTATAAATTTTTTATTTAATAGGAAATAATATTTTAGACTTTTGTTTACTACATACATTTTTTCAAAAAGATAGAAAAAAACTAAACAAACGAGATTATATAAAAGATAAGAGGGACGGACTATCCTTTATTTATTTTTATTTTTTAGGGTATAAGATATATGATAAATGGTATAAGGTATAATGTATAGGTATATGATTTAGGGTATAAGGTATAAGGTTTAGGGTATAAGAGATAAGGTATAGGTATATGACTTAGGGTTTAGGGTATAGGGTATAAGGCATAAAGTTTAGGGTATAGGGTTTAGGGTATAAGGTATAATGTATAGGTATATGATTTAGGGTTTAGTGTATAGGGTATAAGGTTTAGGGTATAGGGTTTAGGGTTTAGGTATAAGGGATAAGGTATAGGTATATGACTTATGGTTTAGGGTATAGAGTATAAGGTATAGGTATACGACTTAGGGTTTAAGGTATAGGGTATAAGGGTTAGGGTATAGGGTTTAGCGTATAATGTATAGGTATATGATTTAGGGTATAAGGTATAAGGTTTAGGGTATAGGGTTTAGGGTATAAGGGATAAGGTATATGTATATGACTTAGGGTTTAGGGTATATGGTATATGGTATAGGTATACGACTTAGGGTTTAGGGTATAGAGTACAAGGTATAGGTATACGACTTAGAGTTTAGGGTATAGGGTATAAGGTATAAGGGTTAGGGTATAGGGTATAAGGTATAATATATAGGTATATGATTTAGGGTTTAGTGTATAGGGTATAAGGTATAAGGTTTAGGGTATAGGGTTTAGGGTTTAGGTATAAGAGATAAGGTATAGGTATATGACTTATGGTTTAGGGTATAGAGTATAAGGTATAGGTATACGACTTAGGGTTTAGGGTATAGGGTATAAGGTATAAGGGTTAGGGTATAATGTATAGGTATATGATTTAGGGTATAAGGTATAAGGTTTAGGGTATAAGGGATAAGGTATATGTATATGACTTAGGGTTTAGGGTATATGTTATATGGTATAGGTATACGACTTAGGGTTTAGAGTATAGAGTATAAGGTATAGGTATACGACTTAGGGTTTAGGGTATAAGGTATAAGGTATAAGGGTTAGGGTATAGGGTTTAGGGTATAAGGTATAATGTATAGGTATATAATTTAGGGTTTAGTGTTTAGTGTATAGGGTATAGGGTTTAGGGTATAGGGTTTAGGGTTTAGGTATAAGGGATAAGGTATAGGTATATGACTTATGGTTTAGGGTATAGAGTATAAGGTATAGGTATACGACTTAGGATTTAGGGTATAGGATATAAGGTATAAGGTATAAGGGTTAGGGTATAGGATTTAGGGTATAATGTATAGGTATATGATTTAGGGTATAAGGTATAAGGTTTAGGGTATAGAGTTTAGGGTATAAGGGATAAGGTATATGTATATGACTTAGGGTTTAGGGTATATGATATATGGTATAGGTATACGACTTATGGTTTAGGGTATAGAGTATAAGGTATACGAATTAGGGTTTAGGATATAGGGTATAAGGTATAATGTATAAGGTATAAGGTATAGGTATATGACTTAGGGTTTAGGGTTTAGGGTATATAGGGTATAAGATAAGTAAGTTAAGTTTTATTTCTTTCAAAATTCATAACTTTTTTTATATAATTTTTTGCAAAAAATGTATGTTGTAAACAAAAGTCTAAAATAGTCTCTTTTATCCAAAAAAAAATTGAAAAAAAAAAAGAAGTTAATATTCAGTATACAACTTAACTGAAACCGTTAAAAAGTTAACTGTATTTTCAAAAAATTGTTAAAAAGTTAACTTTTTTATTCAAAAACTTTTTATGATATATTATTATTTATTATTATTAGATAATATTATTTTATATTTTAAATTATTTTTGATATTAATAATTATTTTTACTTATATTATTTTTATTATATAATAATTATTAAACCACCAATAGGCCCAAAAAAATGGCCCAAAGTTGAATATAAAAATCTATTTGAGACTTTTTTATATAAATTTTTTATAAAAAATTTCCGTATATAAAAGAAAAAAGAGGGACGGAATATAACATATCTTTTTTATTATTTTTTTAATCTATTGATATTAATCTTATAAATGACACATATTTTTTACTAAATTCTTGGCTTTGAGATGGATCACCATCATAGCCATCCATATATACACTTAAACTTAAACTTAAACTTAAATTGAATCCAATGGCTCACATTTTAACCATCTATATCTCTCTATCTCACCGTAATTTACCTTCTCTCTCTCTCTCTCTCTTGACCACCACCCTCTACCCTTCAATAGTAACTGACCACGAGGCGGCCGCCTGAGAAAATCGAGGTCGGCGCCTCAACACCGTAAAAACAACCTATTTGATGCCCAGGTGAGGCGGCTCACGCCTGTCTTCATCCGAGGCCGGCGCTCACCTCCAAAGCCGTTTGTAACCAAATCCGCCAAAGCTCATGCGGCCGCCTGAGAAGAAATGAAGTTTGTCGCCTCTTTTTTTTAATTCCCGCCCTTTCCTCTCTCAAATATTTTAACATCGCGCCCTCCCCTTTTCCCTAATTACAACGCCCTTTTCCCCCAAATTAGAACACAGTATAACGAATGTCCACTGTCAATATCGTAAAGTTTCAAAGTTTCAACAATGGAATCTCCGCTAGGTAAGACTTGTTCTCCTAGGTTAGAAAACCAGGAGCTTGAGACGAGCTTACTGCGTGGACTTACTGGGCGGTGAGCTTTCCCAGAGTATGACGGCAGGCGCGTCGCAAGGTCATTATCTCTCTTTCTCTCTCATCCTTTCTTTGAGTCGCAATCCATTGGAATCGGTTCTCGTTCACGCTTCAATTCTCGTAATCTTTGGGCAAATGCGATTTTGAATCTTTAAATAATTGTTTATGTTAGATGGTTTGGAGATTATTTATTCTTTGGATTCTTGGATTGTGAATGTGTACTCCAAGATTTCATACGTTTTGAAATTACCTGCTCTTTGAGGGGCGAATTTGGTTGCTCATACGGTGTTTAATAAAATGTCCCAATGGCAGTAAACCAGTTAGGTACTTATATCCAGGATAAGGTTACTCACCATTGATTTACCCCAGATTCTGATTTGGGTTACGAAAGCTTAAAATTTCACTACAATTCGCGTCTTCCGAGTCATAAGTTGTAGAAGGTCCAATTCGTGTTTTGTTTATTGATGCTAAATCTTTTGAAGTTTGAAGTATTTAGCTATCACTGATAATTGGGAAAAGAAGTTTCTTCATGGAAAAGAGCTAGAAGCCTAGAAATATTTCACTGTGAACTCGTAGGGATGTCTCATTATTTACTTATTTTACCTTTAACAAAAAACTTCAGCCATTAGTCCGAAGTACTCCTTTTAAGTTCGTTCATGCTAAGGCATGTACTAAGAACCTATTTTGATAGCCTGATGTGTGCCGTCCGCATGCACCATAATATGCAATAACATAAAATTTAGGGCTTGCGGCAAACATGGACTAATAACTAATTGGTTTCTCTACTGAAATATTAAAATGGACCAGAAATTTGCATATGAAGTCTTCCATGAGATTCTATAACCTTATTTAATTGTTCCATTCATGCTTGAAATTGCAGTTGTTGAGCTTCTTGTCCGAGATTCCTTCTGTCCGCCTTATTGTGGTACGGTAATCCCACTACAAGAAAAACAGGTTTTAGCGATGGAAAAATTCGTCGCTAAAAGTCAAAAATCCGTCGCTAAAGGCATTTAGCGACGGATTAGCGACGAAAAAAATCTGTCGCTAAAAATTAACGACAGATTTTTGGGTTGTCGTTAAAGTAACGACGGATAATTCCGTTGCTAAAACTCAAAAATCCGTCGCTAAATGTTGAAGAGGAACGACAAAATTAATGTATTGGCGACATTAATAACGACGGATTTATCGACAGATATTTCCGTCGCTAAAATTTATTCCAAATTTTCACAATTTTTTTAATTTTTTTAAATTTTCTTTTTTCAATATTTTTTATTTTTGATATACCAAATTATCGACAGATATTTCCGTCGCTAATTTGATATTTTTTATTAAAAAAAAATTATATATATATATATATATATATATATATATATATATATATATATATAATTTTTATAAATATTTTTAAATCAAATCCTTAAATTTTTTATTATTGTCAAATCAATCCCTTAAAGTTCTATTATTGTCAACCCAAATTCCCTTAACATATTTTATTCTCAAATCAACCCTTAACATAGTTTATTCTCAAATCACCCATTAACATAGTTTATTCTCAAATCACCGTAAATTGGCCATGTTTCAACAATTAAGCAATCACCAACACCAACACCAACACCACCACCACCACCACCACCATCCATCAATCAACCAATATCACTGTCAAAATCATCCAATTTTTGTGTCAAACCATTTAACTCAACCATAATCATCTCTCTCTCTATCTCTATCTCTATCTCTCTCTCTCTCTCTATCTCTATCTCTATCTCTCTCTCTCTCTCTCTCTCTCTCTCTCTCTCTCTCTCTCTCTCTCTCTCTCTCTCTCTCTCTCTCTCTCTCTCTCTCTCTCTATCTATCTCTATCTCTATCTCTATATAATTCAGGGAAATAAAGAGACCCACTAACTTCAAAGGCCTGAAGACATTGTGGAGGATCCCAAAGGCTGAACCACACCCTGAATCTTTGTTCCAGCGCTCTCACCTGTATCCGATGGATACCGCCAATAATCCCACAATCCCAGAATCCTCCAGGACAAATTCCACTTACCCGGCTGCTTGTTATAAACTCGACCAGACCAAATCCATTTTATTTCACCAACTCTTGTTCCTCTATTGCTCGCCTCCTTCTCCTGGCAAATCCACCGTTGCCATTGTCGTGGCGGAGACGATGAAGGGTAGTGGGTATATGCTTTAGTTCGTCGGAATCCGTGGAATATGGAGACGGCGACAATGAAGTGGAAGTTGGAAAAAGGTTGGGAGACGGGTGGCGTGGGTTGTTTGACGGAGAGAAGAATGAGAGATAAGAAGACGGAGAGATGAATGAGGAGATGTTGTTTGACGAGAGAGAAGAATGAGAGAAATGAGAGAGAGAAAGCAGTTTTGTTTATTTTGATAAACTCAAAATAGGAGAGAAATTATTGATTTTGTTTAGAAGAATTGTGAGACGATTGAATTGAATGTGTGAATGGTTGGATCTGGTTTAGCTCATGATCCACAATTGATTATTTGAGACCCAATAAAACAATGCCACATGGCATTGTTTTATTGGGTCTAATAATCACATGGATCATAATATTAATAATAACTAGTAATAATACATAATATCAAAAAAGTAAATGTTTTTATATTATATACTTTTATTTCTTTAAAAAATATTAGTAATAATACTTAATAATAATACTAATAATGATGCTATTGTTAATTATTCAGTTAAATAATTGAATATATAATTAATAATAATACTTAATAATAATATTAATAATAACTAGTAATAATACATAATATCAAAAAAGTTAATGTTCTTATATTATATACTTATATTTCTTTAAAAAAATATTAGTAATAATACTTAATAATAATACTAATAATGATGCTATTGTTAATTATTCAATTAAATAATTGAATATATAATTAGTATTATATAATTAATAATAATACTTAATAATAATATTAATAATAACTAGTAATAATACATAATATCAAAAAAGTAAATGTTTTTATATTATATACTTTTATTTCTTTTAAAATTATTAGTAATAATACTTAATAATAATACTAATAATGATGCTATTGTTAATTATTCAATTAAATAATTGAATGTATAATTATTATTATATAATTAATAATAATACTTAATAATAATATTAATAATAACTAGTAATAATACATAATATCAAAAAAGTAAATGTTTTTATATTATATACTTTTATTTCTTTAAAAATTATTAGTAATAATACTTAATAATAATACTAATAATGATGCTATTTATTAATTATTCAATTAAATAATTGAATATATAATTATTATTATATAATTAATAATAATAATTAATAATAATATTAATAATAACTAGTAATAATACATAATATCAAAAAAGTAAATGTTTTTATATTATATACTTTTATTTCTTTAAAAATTATTAGTAATAATACTTAATAATAATAATAATAATAATAATGCTATTGTTAATTATTCAGTTAAATAATTGAATATATAATTAATAATAATACTTAATAATAATATTAATAATAACTAGTAATAATACATAATATCAAAAAAGTTAATGTTCTTATATTATATACTTATATTTCTTTAAAAATTATTAGTAATAATACTTAATAATAATACTAATAATGATGCTATTGTTAATTATTCAATTAAATAATTGAATATATAATTAGTATTATATAATTAATAATAATACTTAATAATAATATTAATAATAACTAGTAATAATACATAATATCAAAAAAGTAAATGTTTTTATATTATATACTTTTATTTCTTTTAAAATTATTAGTAATAATACTTAATAATAATACTAATAATGATGCTATTGTTAATTATTCAATTAAATAATTGAATGTATAATTATTATTATATAATTAATAATAATACTTAATAATAATATTAATAATAACTAGTAATAATACATAATATCAAAAAAGTAAATGTTTTTATATTATATACTTTTATTTCTTTAAAAATTATTAGTAATAATACTTAATAATAATACTAATAATGATGCTATTGTTAATTATTCAATTAAATAATTGAATATATAATTATTATTATATAATTAATAATAATAATTAATAATAATATTAATAATAACTAGTAATAATACATAATATCAAAAAAGTTAATGTTTTTATATTATATACTTTTATTTCTTTAAAAATTATTAGTAATAATACTTAATAATGATACTAATAATGATGCTATTGTTAATTATTCAATTAAATAATTGAATATATAATTATTATTATATAATTAATAATAATACTTAATAATAATATTAATAATAACTAGTAATAATACATAATATCAAAAAAGTAAATTTTTATATTATACACTTTTATTTTTTTAAAAATTATTAGTAATAATACTTAATAATAATACTAATAATGATGCTATTGTTAATTATTCAATTAAATAATTGAATATATAATTATTATATAATTAATAATAATACTTAATAATAATATTAATAATAACTAGTAATAATACATAATATCAAAAAAGTAAATGTTTTTATATTATATACTTTTATTTCTTTAAAAATTATTAGTAATAATACTTAATAATAATACTAATAATGTTGCTATTGTTAATTATTCAATTAAATAATTGAATATATAATTATTATTATATAATTAATAATAATACTTAATAATAATATTAATAATAACTAGTAATAATACATAATATCAAAAAGTAAATATTTTTATATTATATGGTATACCCTATACCACATAGGGTATACCCTAAACCTATAGGGTATACCCTATATGGTATAGGGCATAGGGTATACCATTTATAGAGGTATAAGGCATAGGGTATAGGGTATACTCATGGGGTATAGGGTATACCCTATAGGGTATAGGGTATAGGGTATACCACTATATACCTCTTGGAAAATCGTAATTTTCTTGGATGTTCAATGCCTTGTTGGTGTTTGATTCGATGGTGTATGGTCTTCAGTGTAAAAAAAAAAAAAATTGCTGCAAAGATGGGTCAGCCGTGCGACATATGTAGCCTTCATTGTCACAAGTCGTGCCATTTAGGACGACTCGTCCCTGGAATGGATGATGTTTCTGTATTCTTGGAGCGTCCACTCCCGTTTTGGTGGAGCGTCCGCTCCCCTTGCAGTTTGATTTATGGCGGTTTGGGCTGGGTTGGTTTGGCCTTGGGCATGGCCCATTTGTTTGCTGAGTGGGCAATGCTTGGCCGGCATGGAGGTGATTTTTGGGGCCAAGCTCGGCCTACACAGCCTTGGATTTGGCCTGGAAAATTTGGGATAAGATTCGTTTCGTATTTTAATTACGTTGGATGTAGAGTTGGGCATTTTAATACCCGCTCATTGATGTACCCTATAGGGTATAGGGTATAGGGTATATCCTAAGGGTATAGGGTATAGGGTATAGGGTATACCCTATAGGGTATAGGGTATAGGATATAGGGTACCCTATAGGATATAGGGTATAGGGTATAGGATATATCCTATAGGGTATAGGGTTTAGGGTATAGGGTATACCCTATAGGGTATAGGGTATAAAGTGTAGGGTATGCCCTATAGGGTATAAGGTATAGGGTATACCCTATAGGGTATAGGGTATAAAGTGTAGGGTATACCCTACACTTTATACCCTATACCCTATACCCTATATCCTATATCCTATACCCTACACTTTATACCTTGTACCATATAGTTTTTATTATTTTTTATGAATATAAATAAATATTTTGGACATTTTTTAGTATTGAAGTTTTTTTCAAAAAGTTATATAAAAAAAGTTAGAAAAAATATAAACAAATGAAAGTATAAGAAAGAAATCAGGGACGGATAAAATTCTTTAATTTTTATTTATAAATGTATAATTTTTTTTTTTTATGAATATAAATAAATATTTTGGACATTTTTTAGTATTGAAGTTTTTTTCAAAAAGTTATATAAAAAAAGTTAAAAAAAAAATAAACAAATGAAAGTATAATAAAGAAATCAGGAACGGATAAAATTCTTTAATTTTTATTTATAAATGTATATTTTTTTATTATTTTTATGAATATAAATAAATATTTTGGACATTTTTTAGTATTGAAGTTTTTTTCAAAAAGTTATGTAAAAAAAGTTAGAAAAAAAACAAATAAATGAAAGTATAATAAAGAAATCAGGGACGGGAAAAATTCTTTAATTTTTATTTATAAATGCATAGTTTTTTTTATTTTTTATGAATATAAATAAATATTTTGAACATTTTTTAGTATTGAAGTTTTTTTCAAAAAGTTATATAAAAAAAGTTAGAAAAAAAGTTATTTAAAAAAAAAACAATTTCTGTCGCTAAATCCTTCGCTAATCCGTCGGTATTTTTTTAAAAAAAATTATTTTTTATTATTTAGCGACAGAATATATCCGTCGGTAAATTTGTTTGTAAAATCCGTTGCTAAATCCGTCGGTATTTACAAAAGAAAATATATTTTTATTTTTTATTATTTAGCGATAGAATATATCCGTCGGTAATTTATTTTTGTAAAATCCGTTGCTAAATTCGTCGCTAATTTTAAAAAGGAAAAATATGTATTTATTTTTTATTTATATAGCGACAGAAAAAATCCGTCGTTAAAAATTTTGTAATCCGTCGTTATTCCGTTGCTAAATCCGTCGCTAAAATGGGCGGGCTTTTTTGGCGCCACTATTGCGACGAATTAGCGACAGATTCATGTCTGTCGCTAAAATCCGTCGCTAATCCGTCGCTAAATCCGTCGGTAGCCGATTTTTTCGTTTTATTTTGCTTCCGTCGTTATTCCGTCGCTAATAGCGACAAAATTTGATATGTCGCTAATTTTCGTCGCTAATTGACAGTTTTCTTGTAGTCTCCATTATAACTTCTCTCAGCTGAACTGAAACCTCGAAGATGAAGGTTAAGCTAAGAGCCTTAACAATTTCTTTTGCATTGTCGGTATGTAGGTGGTTGGAGGGACAGATGATCTGATGCCATCATTGCTAGCAACCACAGGAGTTGAGGTTATATCTTACTCAAAGCTAATTAGTCAGGTGATTTCAATCTGACCTCGAGTAATTACTTAAATGTTTAACTCACTTTACCTTATGAATGATAACATAAAACTCTCAATATTGTCACTGTTCCACTATTGTTTTTTGTAGGATATTGCATAAAGTTGTGTATCACTTCAACAGCAAGTGTGGGATTTATTTTTTCATCATTGTGACATTAGTTATGACTGCAGCTATACTTTAGAAAATTACATTATATATCCTTGCTTGCAACTTCAAGCCCATGTGGGCTCATTCCTTCCCTGGACCCCACGCATAGTGGAGCTCTTGTAGCACCAGGTTACCCTTATCCTTGCTTGCAACGTTATGGTCTAGCTTTCAGTGACAGATATTTTTTGAATTTTAGTTGGTCATATCCCCATGCTCCTTAAACTCTTGATTTTATTTTCTTTAAAAGATGAGTGAGCAAAATGTGTAAGAGTAATTTGTTATGTGAATTGAAACGATAAGTTGGTGGCCTGTTCCTTCTTCCTTTGAGAGTATCTTAAGCTTGGCCAATAATAATTTTCCCGGTCTTAGCAGTACATTTTAAAGTTAGAGACCGTTAGTTTCTTCTTAGTGAGGCTCCCCTAACTTCTTACACTGACTCAAAAATAATACTTGTATTCTAGAAGGCTTTGCTAGTATTGCTTCCTCTTCTACCTGGTGATGATGTAGCCACCCCTATTGTGTTAATATACCTTATATATCTTCTGCAAGCAGTCACAAATTTCCGCATTCATGAACCGATATCTTCCCTACTAGATGGTTGGTTTTTCAGGGACATAACAATCAGCAACCCTTTTCCCCCACCAAAACCTCACGATGATGTTGCTTTCTGATATGCTTTATCTGAGTGAGTACAACTGGGACACCCAAGGTTTTTCTTTTCTATAAACTCCTACAGACTTTTCTGCTTAAATCTTGGTGTTGCTTCAAGTAAAGTTGGTCTTTTCATATTTTGTGTTAAGGGGGGTTGTACTTTCGCATGGAAACTTGATTGCAAAATGTTGCGTGGAAGTTTTGGAATCAAATTCTTCCCATTAGATGTGTGAGTGCCAGCTACCGTTCTATCCCTCAAACTCGCACACTTATTTATGGCATATTAATTGTTTTTCTTGTGAACTGAGTTTAGTTTCCAGGTCATTTAGGTGGTTTTAGTTCTATGTGGAACATTTTTGGTGTGCTTTTTGCTGGGGAAATCTTTATAAAAGGGTCTTAGTATAAATGTATCAAGCAAATAAAACACTTGCATCTCTTTTGTGTTTTCATCTATCTGTAGCCTTGGGTCTTGAGAGTTCTTAATATCATGTTGGATTAAGACCACTTGCACCTCATCATAAAGTGATCATTATATCTTTATTTCTTCTTTGAGAAGTCTCTTTCTCTCTCTCTTCCTTAGATAGAGAAATTTTCTCTCTCTCCCTCTCTTCCACTCTTACAAAAATCTGTAATACGATGCAGTCTTAATCACATCTTCCATTCTTGCTTGTACTCTATTAATGCATGGTAGGTTCTGTTGTTTTGATCAATTTTGTTGTGAACAGGTTGTATCTCCTATTCCACCTTCTGATAAGATTGGAATCAACTCAGTGCAAAGGGAAGCTGAAGAAATTCTTCCCATGAAGCAGATGAAGATGGATTGGGTTCCATACATTCCATTTGGAATCAGGTATCAATGTCGTCTCACTTTTTATATTTTGCCTTTGAATGTTAATTATTCAATATGGTAAACACCTGGGTCAGCGAGAAATTGATGTAGATATACTTCACTGCCAATTATTCAATATGTTCATTAGAGGAGTGTAGATATACTTCACTGCCAAGTATTCAATATGGTTGCTTACATTGTGTTGTCTCTTTCTTTGGTCAGTGATGTAAGTGTATAAATACAGTTTTGGGAACTATAGAAGAGGCTCATCGTACTACAAAAGAGGCTAATCGTGCTACAGAAGAGACTCGTAAAGGTTATGAGGAAATGCGAGAAAGATTGAATGCAATGGAGGAATTCATGAAGTCAAAACTTGGTGACGAAAACAATCAAAATCCTCCACATGATTCTTAAATTCTTCTTGTTTTATATTTTGTATTTTTGACATTGTTAATTGATGTATATGATAATTTTTTCAATATAAGGTTATTTATAAGTGTATTTTAGTAGTATTATAATTCATATATATATATGTACACACTACAAGGAAAATGTGTTTTAGAGACGGCAAATTCTGTAGTCAAAATGAAGATTCTGTCTCTAAATCCTGTTTAGGGACAAATTTGTTCCGTAGCTAATTCGTGGGTGCAGGTTGGTCGCTAAATTGGGTGTCAGTGTTTTGTAGCTGTTTTAGAGACAGATATGTCCTTCTCTAAATTAGAGACAGATATGTTCGTCTCTAAATTAGAGACGGACATATCTGTCTCTAAATCAGAGACGTATATCCATCTCTAAATTAGAGACGGATATGTCCGTCTCTAAAACAGCTACAAAACAGCGATGCCCAATTTAGCGACGAACCTGCACCCACGGAATAGCTACGGAACAAATCCGTCTCTAAACACGATTTAGCTACGAAATCTTCATTTTAGCTACGAAATTTGCCGTCTCTAAAACGATTTTTCCTTGTAGTGTGTATGTATATATATATATATATATATATATATATATATATATATATATATATATATATATATATCAATCCCCCACATGGATTTTTGCCCTTCACTCCGACCTCTTCAACACCATACTTTCATCCACTCCAAGTAAACTCATATCATTTTCAATCACTCTAATCCAAGTTTGTTTGGGTCTTCCCCTACCCCTTGCCAATTTATCATTTCTCCACTGTTTCGGCCTCCTAACCGATGCATCACTCGGTCTCCTTCTCACATGTCTAAATCACCTTAGACGATTTTCTCTCATTTTATCCTCAATGGGCGCAACTCCTACTTTACCTCTGATCATCTCATTTCCCAATCGATCATTTCTTGTATGACCGCACATCCATCGAAGTATACGCATCTCCGCCACATTCATCTTATGTACGCGACACTGTTTCACGGCCCAACATTCGGTGTCGTAAAGCAGTGCCGGCCTAATTGTCGTGCGGTAGAATTTTCCCTTTAATCTATGGGGCATGCCGCGATCACATAGAAACCCTGTGGCACTCTTCCACTTCAACCAACCTGCTTCCTATGAGCCACATCTCCATCTAATTCTCCATTCTTTTGGATAATGGATCCAAGTTAGCGAAAAAACTCAGACGCTTGGACAATATTTCCATCAAATGAGACCGCCCCTGCCTCCCTACTTCCAACTCTACTAAACTTACACTCCAAATATTCATTCTTGCTTCTGCTCAGTCAAAAACCTCGAGATTTCAAAGTGTGTCTCCACAACTCCAATTTACTTTCAGCACCCTCTCTTGTCTCATCAATCAACACAATATCATCTGCGAACAACATACACCTTGGTATATCATCTTGGATTGACCTCGTCAATTCATCCATTATCAAAGCAAAAAGAAAGGGGCTAAGTACGGAACCTTGATGCACTCCAATCTTTATAGGGAACTCTTCAGTCTTCCCAACACTAGTTTGTACACAAGTACTAACTCCATTATACATGTCCTTGATAATATCAATATATTTCTTTGAAACACCCTTCTTTGCTAATGCCCACCAAAGTACCTCTCTTGGTACTTTATCATACGCCTTCTCCAAATCAATGAAAATCATATGCAAATCTTTCTTTTGATCCCGATATTTCTTCATGGTTTGTCACATAAGATATATTGCCTTCATAGTCGATCTTCCCGGCATAAACCCAAATTGGTTATCCAAAATATCCACAATTTTTCTCAGCCTTTGTGCAATCACTCTTTCCCAAAGTTTCATAGTATGGCTCATTAGTTTGATCCCCCGATAGTTGGCACAATCTTGGACATCACCTTTATTCTTATACAAAGGGATCAGAGTACTCTTCCGCCACTCCAATGGCATTGTGTTAATTCTCTATATCTTGTTAAATAGCGTTGTTAACCAATATATTCCTCTCTCCCCGAAACATCTCCATACCTCAATTGGTATATCATCCGATCCTACAGCTTTCTTCAATCCCATCTTTTTCATTGCCATTTCCACTTCACTCTTTTGAATTCTCCACATAAAATCTCGATTAACCATACTCGAAGAGATATTTAAAACTCCAATATCCTGCTCTTGTCCTCCATTGAACAAGGTATCAAAGTACGAACTCCATCTATCTTTTATCTCTTTATCACCGACTAGAACTCTTTGGTCTAGATCATTCACACATTTAACCGTCCCAATATCTCGTGTCCTCTTATCCCTCATACGAGCGAATCTGTAGATGTCCCTTTCCCCTTCTTTTGTATCCAACTTATCATAAAGTTTCTGATTCACCTTTGCTCTTGCGTCTCTTACTGCTTTTCTAGCATCTCTTCTAGCTTCCTTATACTTCTCATAGTTCTCGTCGCTCCTACATTTTCCCAATAATTTGTAACATTCTCGCTTGCCCTTTATTGCTTGTTTTACTTCCTCGTTCCACCATGATGTGTCCTTACTTTGTGGCACATTTCCTCTAGATTCTCCAAGGACTTCTTTCGCCACCTCCTTTATGGTATGTTCCATCTAATTAGTCCAATTTGAATCTATATCCATATCCTCCATATTATCCGACCAAATACCGATATCGACCATTTTAGCCACAAATTTCTGTTGATTCTCCCCTTGAAGTCTCCACCACTTGATTCTAGGGTCTACCTGTGGTTTCTTCTTCCTCTAAATTCTCTTACTTCGAAAATCAAGTACCACAAGTCTATGTTGAGTTGCTGTGCTCTCACCCGAAATAATCTTGCAATCTGTATAACTCTTTCTACAAGCATTTCTTACTAAGAAGAAGCCAATCTGACTTGCATTACCTCCACTCCTATAGGACACCAAGTGAGATTCTCTCTTCTTGAACCAAGTGTTCATTATACTCAAGTCATATGCCAACGCAAAGTCCAGGATACTATTTCCTGCTTCATTCCTCTCCCCAAAACCAAAACCTCCATGTATGCTCTCAAAGCCATGTCGACTAGACCCCACATGCCCGTTCAGATCACCACCAATGACTAATTTCTCACCACAAGGTACTCGTTGCACTACCTCCTCCAAATCTTCCCAGAACACTTGTTTAATAGATGCATCCAACCCTACTTGTGGTGTATAGGCGGAAATAATATTTATAATCTCATCACGTATTACAAGTTTAATGCCCATAATTCGATCACTCTTTATGTACACTTCCACTACATCATTAATATACTCCTTAGCAGTAATGATACCCACTCCATTTCTACCCTTATTCTTTCCTGGGTACCAAAGCTTAAAACCCCAAGGCGATATTTCTCTTGCTTTCTCTCCATCCCACTACCCTTACACCTACTATGGACTAGCTTCTTTACCAGCATTCGTATACATCATTTTATTCATTATCGTCGTTGCTTTCTGTTCGTTCGTTTGTGTATTGTATAAAATTAATATTATACTCCCTCCGCTCCAGGTGAGTGGAGACAAAAAAATTGGTACAAGAATTAAGAAAAGAGAGAGAGAGAGAGAGAGAGAGAGTAGAGAATTAGTGAGAGGAGATGTTTGTGAATATGAAAGATAAACTAGGAGAGAGAATAAGTGAGAGAAATAGTAAGTTGATTGATGTTGTGAGTATAAAAGTAAAATACGAAAGAGAATGAGTGAGAAAATTATTGTTTTGCTTAATTTAACAATTTCAAAAAATTAAACACTAATAAATAAATATCAAATTTACGATAATTGCTAATTGTAATTGTATAGAGAAAGTATGAACAAAAAAATATTCTCCCCGTCTCGGTCGAAGTGTCTCAACTTTTTTTTTTTTTTTGTGTTTCATCTAAAATGTCCTAACCCAAAAAAGGAAAGTTTTTTATTATTTTTTTATTTCTGAGACCCACTTGTAATAATCACAATAAATATCCACTAACTATTTCCTACCCAACTTTCTCTTTCCTACATTCCTTTTTATACTTTCAATAATTATTTCACTATACTCCCTCCGTCCCACAATTGTATAGACTTTTTGGCCCGGCACGGAGATTAAGGTAAAAAGTGATAAAGGTAATGTGTTGTGAGTGTAAAAGTAAAATAGGAGAGAGAATGAGTGGAGAGAATAGTAAATTTAAAAAGTGTTGTGAGTTGAGAGAAGTGGGCCATTTCCATTTTGGGAAAGTATAGATTATTGTGGGACGTCCAAAAGAAATTTTTTTTTGTATATTTGTGGGACGGAGTGAGTACACTTTTTCTCTTTCCTACATCTCTTTTCTTAATTTTTGTACATGAGCCATTTTGAGACATTTCGATCGAGACTGAGGGTAGAGCCGTCAATACGGGAATACGGGACGGGACGGGGCGAAATTACGTTGTCCCACGACGGGAACGGGACGAAACGGGACGGGACAAAACGGGACGGGACGAAAATACTCCGTCCCATCCCGTCCCATTTGCGGGACGCGGGATCCCGCGGGACCCAAACGGGACGAAAATACTTCGTCCCATCACTTGTTCTAGAATCTGATCTCCCTTGCTGTTTTTGTTTCCAATCAATCTCTAAGGCTGGGTGTTCATCTAATGCCATATTTGAAATGACATTTGGAAACCTTCAGCTTTCTCGTTATAGTATGGATCTGTTCTTTGGAGAGGAATCTGGAATTAATTCATCTGAAGTTATATTGCAACTTGAGCAATATGTCTTCTTTCTGCACTTTCATGAATTAAATTTTTTTCCTTGACTGTTGAAATGTATGATTTTATTTAACTATACAATGTTTTTGGTGTTTGAATCTTGCTCTGGATGTAATACAATCTGTAGTTGTACCGCTGTTATAAACACTTAAGTTATACTCCCTCCGTCCCGCTTATTACTTCACCATTTTGGCTTCGGCGCGCAAATTAAGGTGGAGAAAATGTTGTGAGTGTAATTTGAAAATAGGAGAGAGAATGAGTGGAGGGAATAGTAAATTATAATGGTGTTGTGAGTATTAAAATAATGTAGGAGAGAGAATGAGTGGAGGGAATAGTAAAGATTCCTTTGCCAAAAAAGGAAAGGTGAAGCTTTCAATGGGACACCCAAAATGGCAAAAAGTGAAGTTATCAGCGGGACGGAGGGAGTATACTTATATTGAAGTGTTAGTTTGAAATACCCATGCTTGGATCAATCTATTAACAAACAACTTTTCTAAATCATTTTATCTAGGACCCCTTCTCTTAAACTGTTCTCTTAAACTGCAGCACCAGCTGTAACGGATAAAACTTGGCAATCACTTGTTTTAGAATTCAGTATGATAACAATATTTTTTGTTAAAAAAGAGGGAAGATGTTCAGAGCAAGACCAATTACAGATCTTCACAAGTGAGACCTAATACTTGTGCGGGACAATACGGGAAAACGGGACGGGACGGGATAAAAATAACTTGTCCTGCGACGGAAACGGGACGATACGGGACGGGACGAAAACGGGACGGGACTAAAATATTCCGTCCCATCCCGTCCCATTTATATGGCGAGACGGGACGTCCCGACGAAACCGTCTCAACTTGACGGCTCTAACTGAGGGAGTAGAAAAAGTAATGTGAGCCATTATTTTATAACTGACATTTTATAACTGACGGAGGATTAAAGTTTAAAGTACTCTGTACTACACACCAATTCGAGAATGTAGTCGACACGCACCACAAGTAAATCGACAGCACGAAACTCGTGGACACAAAAAACCCGTGTTCTTGACACGCCCACTACGGAGTTCATGAACCTCGTTTAACCAGCAAAGGCACCGAGAAATTTCGAAAAAAGGACCCCACCACACCTGCCAAGTTTCTCAATCTTGAGGTTGAGACGATGCCAACTGGCAACCGAGAACGAGAAAAATAAGAAAAATATTCACACTTTTCCAAGTTTGGCATCAAAATAACAAATTTATAACTTTTTTTTGACCTACTTAATTTTGAGAAAAAACTTGAACTAAAATACTCCCTCCGTCCCAATTTAAAAGGCAAAAAATGGAGAGAAAACGCAAATTAAGGAAAGTGATGTAGAAAAGAGAAAAAGTTTAAATGTTGTGAGTATGAAAAATTAAATAGGAGAGAGAATGAGTGGGAGGTGATATAAGAAAGAGAATGTTGTGAGTGTAAAAGTAAAGTAGGAGAGAGAATGAGTGGGGAGAATAGTGATTTAAGATTTTCTTTTTGGGAAAGTGCATTTTTAAATGGGACGCCCAAAAAGGAAATTTGTGGCTTTTAGGCTGGGACGGAGGGAGTATTATTTTGAAACTGTATTATTAAAAAATTGTAAATCTCTGTTATGATAATTATTTCATAATTAGTGCTACATCCGTACGTTAAACGTACAGATAAAAACTATTTTAAAGAAAGTTGAAATTTTAAGAAATTATCTACGTATAAAATTATACATAAAGATAAAAATAATATTCCCTCCGTCCCTGAAAATTATCCCATTTGTTATTTTGACTTGTCCCAAAAAGTATGTCCCATTTCTAAACTTAGGCATGAATGTTAGTGCAAATCTACTAAGGTACAAGAAGGTGAAGCTCTTCCTTAATAATTGCAAAATGTACAACAGGACAATCTTTTAGGGACGGAGAAAGTAATTGTTAAGACAATGATTTTCCATAAATTGATGATAATGTTAATGAATATTTTTGCATAATATAGGGGTAGAAAGATGCCTTCCAGTCTAGGCAAATTAGGAGAATGCGCTTCAAGTTACAACATTAAGCTGCATATATGGTTGTTTCATATTTCCCACCCTCTTGCCCCGCAATTTTCTGCACAACGGCTTATCACCCCGTAGTTCTAGCTGAGAGTTAGACTCAAAATGAAAGAAAAGGAATGATGGCTTGCACAACGGCTAAAGAATGGTCCCAACACTCACAATTGGACATCAAGTTAGTTGCATATATGGAGGGAATCCGGGAAGAAATGTTAATGAGACGGAAATGAAAATTAGTATCAAGTAGTGGGACGAAGGGAGTATATTTTTATGAGCAATGGTGAGTTGAAATGTTGGATGAAATGGGTTTAAGTTGGATGAAATGGTGCAATGGTGAGTTGAAATGGGTCAACTGAAAAATGAGGATGAAATATTTCATCCAGCTGAAAAAAATAAAAATAAATTTGAGTGCCACGTGTCGGCTTCTGATTGGACAACATATGGCGCTTGCGCCTCACGGCCTGGCAAGGCGCGTGAGGCGCTTCAATTTTCCTTTTTTTTTCTTGATTTGACATGTGGCATGATCTGATTGGTTCTCAGGATTTTCAAATTTATTTTTATCCCAAATCTTTAAGTTAAATTATCACCTATTAAATTATTATTTTTTTAATTTTTTTTTCCAAAATTCATCATTTTTTTCCCTATAAATTGATGCAGGTTTCATTTGATTTGGACACCAAAAAAAATACACTCATTTCTCAATTATCCTTCTTCATTTTAGCTTTTATTTAAAAAAAAATCATCATTTTTTCCCTATAAATTGATGCAATATTTTTTTAATTAAGTGTAAAATATTTTTTTAATTATAAATAATAATAATTATTATTATTTTACTAATCATAAAAATATAGAATATAAATAAAATAAAAGTGGTGGGGTATAGAATGATGAGTTTGAGGGAGTTGAAATTTAATTTAATTCAATCATTGTAGGGGGTTAAATGAAATGGGTAGTTGAAATATGAGGTGGATGAGATAAAGTGTTAAAATGGTTAAATGAAATTGAATGGTGTGATGAAACCATTGTGGATTTTTTTTTTTAAATATAGCTTTTTAAAAATTTATATATCAAAATAACATTTTCAAAAACTTAAGTACCAAACTAGCACTTTTGACTTGAAATTCGGAATTGGTAATTCCGGATTATGAAATCCGGAATTACCAATTCCGGATTTGATTTTTTTTTTTTTGTTTTCCAAAATTGAATTTCCGAAAATAATAATTCCGTAAATAGGGGGCGATCGCGCCCTAAAATAGAGCGATCGCTCATGTGTACTCCGGAGGTACCAATTCCGGATTCTATTTTTAATTTATTTTTTTCCAAAAAAGATTAAATGAGGAAAATAATATTTTCTGGAATAAATAGAGAGCGATCGCACGTATGTGGGGGCGATCGCTCTTAGTGTAATACGGAACTGATAACTCTGGATTTTAATTTTATTTGTTTTTTAAATACTAAATATATCTGAATTGAATTAAGTAATGTTTTTTTTTGAAAAATTCAAATCCGGAAATGCTAATTCCGGATTTGCTTTACAAAACCCATCTTCCTCGGCAAATCTGTAAAGAAATCTGGCATAATAAAAATTCATTGAAGAAGAAGGAGAAAAGAAGAAAGAAGAAGAAAGTAGGTGAATTTTTTTCAAAAAATATTGAAAATTCAAGAAGTTGATTAAGAAGTTCAAGAAGAAGAGGTGATTAAGAAGGTACATTTAATCCTCTTATTTTTTGTTCGAAATTTAAATTTAGTATTTATTTAAATTTTTTTGTGAATGTAGTGATATTGTTAAATTAGATTTTTTATAATTTATTTTTCAATTTCTAGGAATAAATATGGCTGGAGTTCCACTTGTTTTCATGTGTTATTGGGGAGGAAATGATTAACACCCGTTTGAAGGTGAACATTTTGAAAGGGGACCAAAATGTGCACTTAGGGCTAAAACTCGGTGGAGTTACAAGAAGTTGATTAAAAAGTTAGCTAAGAAAATTGGGGTAGATCGAAATTTGTTGTTCGGTTGCAAGTTATATGTAGATATCCTCATCTTGTTGCTCCGGGATTGCAAACTACATTCCATTTGTAATCGACAATGATATGGGTATGGAAGTCATGTTTGATGTTTACGCTCGGTTTGGTGGGTTGAGTAGCTTACAATTGTATGTTAAGATAAATTTAGTTGATAGTGTGAATGTTGAGGAGTTTGAAACCTATGAGGAGCCATTACAAAATCAGGATGTTAATGACATGGATACCTTCCGGATGGGTTCTTTAAGTTGCTATAGTCGGATGGATCTTTGGAACAAGTACACAAACATATGTGGAAGAGGAAGAGGGAGAGGAAGAGGAAGAGGAAGAGGAAGAGGAAGAGGAAGAGGAAGAGGGGAGGAAGAGAGCGAGGAAGAGGGAGGGGGTGAGGGTGAGGAATTGTATAATGATGATGATAATGATTCGGATTATGAAGAAAATATTGAGTTGCTTCTAAATGAAGATCGTGACGATGGATATGATGATTGCGGTAGTCCTACCGATGTTAGCGAGAATGAGGGAGAAGATTTGGCGTTACATTTGGTTGCTTACGAAGAACCACGACATCATGTGCATGACGGTCGGGTATCAATTTTATAGTGATATTGGAGAAGGATCGGAGATATATGATGATAACCAATATGACTTTCTTTGAATGGAATGTAGAACATCGGGACATTGCCAAAGGTATTCGCTTTTCAAAGGAGACAGATGTGCGGTATAAAATGAAGTTGTTTCATATTAAGAAAAATCCGCGCTTCAAGGTAAAACGAAGCACAACCCGAAAGTGGACTATTGAGTGTTTGATGAAAGATTTTCCGTGCAATTTTTATGTGAATGTGAGTTTGAAGAATGCCGGGTATTGGGAAATTACCAAATACAAGGGTCCTCATTCTTGTTTGGCAACTGAAATTAGCCAAAATCATCGAAGCATGGATGCTAAGTTCATGTGCAGGAAGTTTTGGAAGCTGGTTAAGGCTGATCCCGAGTTGAAGATTGTACTAGTGAAGGCGGAAATAAAAAAAGCCTATGGAAAGGAAGTTTCATATAGAAAGGCATGGTGTGGCAAACAAAAAGCTATTGCAGAGGCATATGGAGACTGGGAGGAATCTTACATAAGACTGCCACGTTTGTTAGCTGCCATCCAAAAGTGGAACCCTGGAACCATTGTGGAGCATTCTGATCCTCCTCCTCCCGGTGCTTTAGGTATGTTTGATCGTGTGTTCTGGGCATTTGGCACTTGTGTGGAAGCATTCACTCATTGTCGTCCTGTTATTTTCGTTGATGGCACATTCCTGCATGGAAGATATAGAGGGGTTATTCTTATTGCCATGGGTGTCGACGCAAATGATAGTCTACTTCCTCTCGCATTCGCTATTGTTGAAAAAGAGGACTATCGAAACTGGTGTTGGTTTCTGCATCTTCTATGCAAACATATTGTTAAGGGTCGTGAAGTTTGCTTGATATCTGATCGGCATAATGGCATCCTTTGCACGGTTGGAGACATTGCCAGCTGGCCACGAAATGTTATCCACAGATGGTGCATGTTGCACTTGCGAGCTAATTTTCTTAAAGCTCACAAGGGCGTTGGATTGAAAGATCTTTTTTGGCGTGCTGTTAGCACCACCCAAGATAGAAAGCTTAAATGCTATCTGAGGCAAATTCGTATCATCAACCCTGAGGCATATAAATGGTTTGAGAACTTGGATGCTAGAAAGTGGACAATGGCTCACGATGGTGGATATAGGTACGGCATTAAGACTACTAATTTGTCGGAAGTTTTTAATGGCGTTATGAAAGGAGCTCGGGGAATGCCAATTTCAGCAGTTGTTGAGACCTCATTCTATAGGTGTGTGGCATACTTTCAAGATAGACTCACTAAAGCAATTAGTGCTTTAGGGGGAGATCCTAATGGCATCCCACCACCAAATGCCACGCTACAATTCAGTGAGAGAATCGATCGAAGATACCGATACAACTTGGATAAGGCTGGGTTTCATCACGTCACAAGGTTTAACACTACGTCTGTGGGTGTTTATAGTGTGACGACCAAGTACGTGGTGACAAAGGTGGACACATTCAAGTTGTGAGATTGCGTGATCGAACATGCACTTGTGGCAAATGGATGCAATATCATTACCCTTGTTCGCATGTGCTTGCGTGTTTCAAATCGCAAAGTGTCGATGGTATGAGTTATATTCATCCTTTTTACGGCCTTGCCTCGTACTACAAGACGTGGAGTTGCTCTTTTCATCCAATCCATGACGAGGCCTATTGGAATGTAGATCATATTGTCCCACGTTTTTACCCTAACCCGGAGCATCGACGTGACAAGAAGCAAGGAGACCCGAGTCAAGGCGGCTGAGAAACTCTATGGATTGGCAAGTTGCAAAAAAAAAAGAATCGTTGTGGGATTTGCAAGTTAGAAGGTCACACGCGAAGGAGATGTCCAACTCTTAGACAGTAAGAGTTAATTGTTATTTTTATTATTACTTCTTAAATTACGTACTTTGAACTTTTAAGTATTGTTGTTTTATTTGAACTTGTAATATTGTTTTATTTGAACTTGTAATATATTGAACTTGTAATATATTTAACTCTTGGTGGAGTATGACATCAAATATATGTGTAGTTGCGAAACTTAAAACGACCAAATGGGTCAACCGCTCCATTTTATAGCAAATAAAATATGAATAAAAACTGAAATAACATTAAAATAAATATTAAAATTAGTGATCACATCCCGATCACATAGGATAGAAATACAAGTTCAACAGTTCAACAACACATACATTAATCAAACATTAAAATAAAGAGTTCAAATTAGTGATCACATCCCGATCACATAGGATAGAAATACAAGTTCAACAGTTCAACAATTTTTACATGAAAAACCCCTTCATGGAAAATCAGATGGGATGAAATCCTTATGGAATACCTGCAACACAAATAAACTAATGTCATTTGTTGAACAATCACCCACTCACAGTCTGTACCTAACAATTTTACCTTGAATACATTGGGGAGTGTGATGTTGAGTATATGTGTTTTACGTGAGGGGGAGAAAACAACAACCTAAAAATTACAAAAAAAACATGATTAGATGACAATATTAATAATAGGTTCAAGTTGTTGCATTTTTAATACATCATACCTGATGAAGTATCAGAACAGAACCAATAACTATGTCATCTCCGAACTCACTCTCAGTAAACACCTTATGATGAATTGCACCACCTATTGTTCCCGTTGGATCCTATCAATTTTATCTTAATTAGTAAGATAAGACACATACTAATCATGCTAGAAAACATACAAAACTCATATGCTAACCTTCAAAGTCACCGTAGCGTCACCAAATTCATTTCGTGTGATGGTCTTGACAACACCAACGGCAACATTAATCCTATCAAATCCATTAGGAAATCCGCCCGTGATAGTAATGAAAGGGGTAGCAGCAATCATACCATCGCCACTGAGCAGTTCAAGTGCGGAGAGCCAAGGACTGCGTTCGAAATCTTTATCCTCCTTGGGATCTTCAATCGCTCTCCTCACATACTCTTGGGTCGGAATCACAGGTTCCTGAGAGGATCCCCCTCTCTGACGATCGAGGTTTCTGGCGCAAGGCCAACCGCACGTCACCACTGGACCAGAATCGACGCTCTCCTTCGCGTTGAGACAGTTTATTTGAGAGAGGTGAGAGGGTTGAGGGTTAGATGTTTGGCCTTTTTCAAAATGAGGACGGAGATTAGAAGAATTTTTGAGTCTACGATCCATATTTCAGAGAGGAGAGAGGGTTGAGGGTTAGATGTTTGTAATGAAACTACTCCTTCCTTTTAAAGGGGAATTCAAATTTGATAAATCCGGCATTAGCAGTGCCGGATTTGTAAGTTAAGATAAATCCGGCATTGACAGTGCCGGATTTGTCAGTGAAGATAAGATCGGCATTGGCAGTGCCGGATTTGAACGTATATTATAAATGTTCAACCTGTAGGTGTTAGTGCCCTAGGCCTATAGAGATAGACCTTTATGTAATGTCATTGTTCATTTATATATGAGATTGCTTCTTTGATTATTATATGAGTTTGCATGTTTAGTTATAATAATCGTGTCCCTAGTACTTATGAAGCACTAGTATGAAGTCTAATGGATAATCATATGATGATTATATGCATGGAGATGCACATTAGATTCATGGGTACTTGTTAGAGAACAAGGTACTGGACTTGACCCATTATGAGATTTATGTCATGGTCATATGTCATAATTAAATCTCATATAGTCATATCATTGATATCCTTTGACCTGAGATTATCATCGTCTTCCGCTTGATGAATATCATGTTTGATATAGTTTAACGTTATCTTTAACCGGATGACAATAAGGGCTATCATTGGCATGGTATGATTCTTGTTGGGAAGAATGATAAGTCAAGATGGAAATTGTCCCTCGTAAAGAGAGATGTTTGCTTGGCCACTCGTAAGTAAGATTGATGTAGTGCATGGCCATGCCCGAATGAATTAATGTGATTAATGTCATTCGATTAATCAATTTACTTGGTAACGAGAAAGCATTGAACAATATGAGTTGACGTGGACCATGACTCATGTTCAATATAACATCGTGTGACAATGGGATTGTGATATGTTCTATGTAGGAAAATCGAACTTGATATTATACTATTTGGGTAGGCATGATGGCTTGCTAGAGTCCGCTCATGTCTTATGAGGATCGATGTGATCGGACTCATTGCCAACATAGTATGGTCCTATGGGGTCACACGCATCGAACGAATTGTCAAAAATGAAGAATATGGAGTTTTTGTTCTCGTGGGACGACTCGTCCCAGGCAGAACCAACTATTCCCCTTAAGGGGACGCCGGTCAGAAGGCCGGGTGCCGGGGGCGACTCGTCCCCTGGGGACGACTCGTCCACAGGCACTGGGCGACGGAATTGACTTAAAACTAGGGTTTTCATGCGAGGGAAAAAGTTTTATAACGTATAAATACTTACCCTGGTTGCCCTAGCCGTAATTAGAACGTTTTGGCTTGAGAGAAACACATAGAGTGGGAGATTTCAATTGAGAATTGAGAATCAAACACCACCAAATCCATTGTTCTTCATTGATTGAAAGGTGTTTCAATCAATTGGATCTAGCAATCCTCCTAGAAGAGTTCTAGGGTTCGTTCGCGCGTGGATAAACATAGAGGATCTTCGTTCATCAAGATCTTTGGTTCGTGATTCCCGTTCGTTCATCAAGGATTAACAAGATCATTCAATCTGAGTTGGGTCAAGTTTATCAAAGGCAAAAGCATTCAGGTTGGTAATTCTATTTCATCTCTCTTAATTATTCATCTAGAACGGATTCTAGGGCTTGGGGTTTTTCGAGTTATTGCTTATTCCGCTGCGCATGGACCCTCGAAACCCTACGGTGGTATCGTGAGCCCCGTTCATGATGCTTAGTTAGATAATCATGATAATTATGTAATATGATTATATGAATTTTCATGATGTGCATGATCTAGAATATGAAATTGTATGAGTTTTACTTGAGAAGTAATAGTATATATAGATATACCATGATTATGAAATTGTAATATATATGATTAATATGATTAATCTAGATTATGGGATGTCAATTTCATTGATGTGATTAATGTGATTAATCTAGGATATTTGTGATGTATTACTTGGTATATTGGTGGACACCAAAACCTTCCCACGGGCACTTCGATGGAAGTGTGGGATAATCTTGGAGCACGTGGCCGCGTACTAGTAATTGCGATCAAATGTAATATGTGTTGCATCATTCCATGTTCATAATTATGTTCATATAGTTTTCATGAATCAACCTTGGGATGTAATTGATAAGCATGAAAAATTGAACCTTCTTTGTAATTTGAGTTTGTTTTATGCCACCCATGTTTAAACACTTGTGAGTACACGGGTAGTTTTATGTGGGCTCGCCATAGCGAGGTGCATTAATTCTATCTTTGTATGATCAAGATGAGCAAATAGTGGTTGCTATACGTTTAACATGGTTAAACTCAATTAGGCTATCAAAACGGTTTTGGGCCTAAGGCATAAGATGAGATTGAAACATGTGACATAAGATGTCTATAATCTCATAATGATCTAAGAGTCATATATAGATATGATTGATAAATGTTATCTACCTTTTTAGTTTAATTTTGAGCAGTCGTGCCATAGCCGACTTGAAATTAAATTAAAGTTGGGTCTTAGCCTATTAAATTATATTATACATATTTGTATAAGAAGGTTATATAATTTAGTGGGAGTATTTGTGAAATACGTTAATTAATCTCTTAAATGAATTGGTACTTATATGTGTTCATATCTTGTTGCATATCTTTGTAGATCAATGGCTATAAACAATAATCAAAATATGTCACTGCGATCAGTCCTTGAGAAGGACAAGTTAGAGGAGAATGGCAATAACTATGTGGATTGGATCCGCAGTTTGAGAATTGTTCTCAAACAAGAAAGGAAGTTGTACATTCTCGATGGACCCGTTCCACCCGAGCAGTGCTAATGCAACTAAAGCGGAAAGGGACCAACATAAGAAGCATATGGATGATTCTATTGATGTTGGTTGCACGATGCTTGCTACCATGTGTAAGGCTCTTCGAAGGACCTTGTACACATGGAAGCCTATGATTTGGGAAATCATTTGAAGGAAATGTTCCAGATTGCAAGCACGTACGGAAAGGTTTGACACTATGAAGGCTCTTCATTCATGCAAGATGATTGAAGGACAACTGTCGGGCCTCATGTGTTGAAGATGAAGGGTCACCTCGAACACCTTGAGAGGCTTGGGTATCCTATCCGATTAGAGGCGCTACGGATATGATATTGCATTCACTCCTGAGAGTTATAATCGGTTTGTTCGAATTATAACATGAATGGGATGAATAAATCTCTGTCTGAATTGCATGGGATGCTAAAGAATGCGGAGAACAATATTACCAAGAAAACCAATCAAGTGTTGATGGTGAATAAAGGAAAGGGGTTCAAAAACAAGGGTAAAGCAAAAGTTGCTAAACCGGAGGCAAAGGTTGCCGTTCTTTGAGAAGCCTAAACCCAAATCCCAAAAGGATGCGGTGTGATACCATGGCAAGAAAACTGGGCATTGGAGGCGTAACTGCAAACTTTATCAGGAAGATCAAGAAGAAGGGCAATGAGATTGCCATGACTTGGTATCTATATGATAGATGTTTTACTTTCTACCTCTAGTTCTTGGGTATTAGATACCGGATGTGGATCTCACATTTGCCTAAATGTGCGGGGACTAAAGAATAGAAGGTTGCTCAAAGAGGGTGAAGTAGATCTACGGGTTGGAAATGGAGCAAGAGTTCTTTGCATTGGCCGTAGTGGACTTACGAAGTCACTTTACCAAGCGGATTAATTTTAGTTTTAAATAAGCTGTTATTATGTTCCAGATTTGAGCGAAACATTATTTCTATTTCATGTTTAGATAATGAGGGTTACAATTTTCTTATTGCGAATAAGAGATTTTCAATTTATTTGAATGACATGCTTTATTGTGTTGCTCATTCTTTTAATGGCCTTTATGTCTTGGATGTTGAGAATAATGTCGACAATGTCTATCATGTTAGTAAGAAATCCAAACCAAATAATGTGAATGACACATATAAATGGCATTGCCGTCTTGGGCACATAAACGAGAAACGCATCTCTAAACTCCATAAAGATGGATATTTAGACTCATGTGATTATGAATCATATGATGTTTGCGAAGTCTTGTTTATTGGGCAAGATGACTAAAGCACCTTTTACTAAGAGTAGTGAAAGGGCTAGTGATTTGTTGGCTCTTGTACATGCGATGTATGTGGACCAATGAATAGCATTGCTAGGGAGGATTTCGGTGCCATAACGTTCATCTGATGACTTATCAAGATATGGCTACGTCTATCGATGAAGTACAAAAAGTGAAGCTTTTGAGATATTTAGAATATTTCAAAGTGAAGTACAAAATCAACTTGGCAAAACTATTAAAACACTTCGATCCGATAGAGGTGGTGAATATTTGAGCCAAGAATTTGACGATCATCCTGAAAAGTTGTGGAATTGTTTGTAACTTACTCCACCCGAACACCACAATGGAATGGTGTATCAGAGAGGAGAAATCGAACTCTATTAGATATGGTTCGATCGATGATGAGTCAAGTGAACCTTCCTATTTCCTTTTGGGGACATGCGACCGGAAACGGCCGCTTTCACACTTAACAAGGTCCCTACTAAATCGGCTCCTAAAACCCCACATGAGATGTGGTATGGAAGAAAGCCTAGCTTATCTTTCATGAAGATTTGGGGTTGTGAGGTTTATGTAAAGAAATTGGTTTCGAACATAAACTTGCACCTAGATTCGATAAATGTATTTTCGTCGGTTATCCCAAGAAAACGAAAGGATATCTATTTTACAACCAATCCGAGAACAAAGTGTTTGTTGCTCGAAATGGTGTCTTTCTAGAGAAAGAGTTTCTCTCTAAAGAAACTAGTGGGAGTAAAATTGATCTTGAAGAAATTCAAGAACCCGAAAATGACAAGGAACCAATAGTAGAGACGGAACCAAGTTCACAAGTCAGTTGTGGAACCGGTTCAAGATACACAAGTTCTTCGCAGATCGGATAGGATACGATCCGAACTCGAGAGATATGGATTTCTCATGACGGAAAGTAATGAAGTAGAAATCATTGAGAATGATGAACCTACTTCCTATCAAGAGGCGATGTCCACTCCTGATTCGGACAAGTGGCTAGGAGCCATGGAATCCGAAATCAAATCCATGTACGATAATCAAGTTTGGAACTTGATTGATCCACCCGAAGGTGTAAAAACCATAGGTTGCAAGTGGGTTTTCAAAAAGAAAACCGACATGGATGGGAAGGTACATACTTATAAGGCTAGGCTAGTTGCTAAGGGGTATAGGCAGATTCATGGCGTTGACTATGATGAAACCTTTTCGCCCGTAGCAATGCTTAAGTCTATTAGAATCCTAATTGCCATAGCCGCATATTATGACTATGAGATATGGCAAATGGACGTCAAAACAGTGTTTCTTAACGGAAACCTACTTGAGGATGTATACATGATACAGCCTGAAGGGTTTGTGGATCCAAAGGATTCTAACAAAGTGTGTAAGTTGCAGAGATCCATTTATGGATTGAAGCAAGCTTCCTGGCCGGAATCTACGTTTTGATGAATCGGCCAAAGAGTTTGGCTTCATCAAAAACGAAGATGAACCTTGTGTATACAAGAAGATAAGTGGGAGCATAGTGCTATTTCTGATGTTGTATGTCGATGACATCTTGCTCATTGGAAACAATGTTCCTGCACTTGAGACTGTGAAGTCCTGGTTAGGAAAATGTTTCTCAATGAAAGATATGGGTGTGGCGGCTTATATCCTTGGTATCAAGATCTATAGAGATAGATCAAGAAGGATGATTGGTTTGAGTCAGAGTACATATATTGACAAGGTCCTTAGAAGATTCAAGATGGAAAATTCTAAGAGAGGATACTTGCCAATGGGACATGGCATTACTCTTAGCAAGACTCATTGTCCTAAGACAAATGATGAGCGAAAGAGGATGAGTGATATACCATATGCTTCGGAAATTGGGTCTATCATGTATGCCATGTTATGTACTAGACCCGATGTCTCGTACGCTCTAAGCGCAACGAGTAGATACCAGGCTGATCCTGGTGAGAACCATCGATAGTCAGCTGCCAAGAATATCCTTAAGTACTTAAGAAGGACTAAGGATGTATTCTTGGTATTTGGAGGAATGGAAGATGATCTCGGTTGTAAAGGGTTACACAGATGCAAGCTTCCAAACCGACAAAGATGACCATAGATCGCAGGCTGGTTTTGTGTTTATGCTAAATGGAGGTGTTGTTTGTTGGAAGAGTTCCAAGCGAGCACCATTGCCGATTCTACAACGTAAGCCGAGTACATAGCAGCATCGACGATGCGGCTAAGGAGGCGGTTTGGATCAAGAAGTTCGTTAGTGACTTAGAAGTCGTTCCGAGTATCACTAACCCGATTGAGCCGTTCGTGACAACAATGGTGCTATTGCCCAAGCAAAAGAACCAAGGTCACATCGCCGATCCAAACACATTTTGAGACGCTTCCATCTCATTCGAGAAATGCGTGAAAGGGAGGACGTCAAGATATGCAAAGTACCAACGGATGACAACATTTCGGACCCTCTCACCAAGCCTTTACCACAAGCTAAACATGATGGTCATGTTAGGTCCACGGGTATAAGATACATGAATGATTGGGCCTAGTGCAAGTGGGAGTCTGTAGGTGTTAGTGCCCTAGGCCTATAGAGATAGACCTTTATGTAATGTCATTGTTCATTTATATATGAGATTGCTTCTTTGATTATTATATGAGTTTGCATGTTTAGTTATAATAATCGTGTCCCTAGTACTTATTGAAGCACTAGTATGAAGTCTAATGGATAATCATATGATGATTATATGCATGGAGATGCACATTAGATTCATGGGTACTGTTAGAGAACAAGGTCTTTGGACTTGACCCATTATGAGATTTATGTCATGGTCATATGTCATAATTAAATCTCATATAGTCATATCATTGATATCCTTTGACACTCCGAGATTATCATCGTCTTCCGCTTGATGAATATCATGTTTGATATAGTTTAACGTTATCTTTAACCGGATGACAATAAGGGCTATCATTGGCATGGTATGATTCTTGTTGGGAAGAATGATAAGTCAAGATGGAAATTGTCCCTCGTAAAGAGAGATGTTTGCTTGGCCACTCGTAAGTAAGATTGATGTAGTGCATGGCCATGCCCGAATGAATTAATGTGATTAATGTCATTCGATTAATCAATTTACTTGGTAACGAGAAAGCATTGAACAATATGAGTTGACGTGGACCATGACTCATGTTCAATATAACATCGTGTGACAATGGGATTGTGATATGTTCTATGTAGGAAAATCGAACTTGATATTATACTATTTGGGTAGGCATGATGGCTTGCTAGAGTCCGCTCATGTCTTATGAGGATCGATGTGATCGGACTCATTGCCAACATAGTATGGTCCTATGGGGTCACACGCATCGAACGAATTGTCAAAAATGAAGAATATGGAGTTTTTGTTCTCGTGGGACGACTCGTCCCCTGTGCCAGTAACCAACTATTCCCCTTAAGGGGACGCCGGTCCGAAGCTGGGTGCCAGGGGACGACTCGTCCCCTGGGGGACGACTCGTCCCCTGGGCACTGGACTGATGCGGAATTGACTTAAAACTAGGGTTTTCGCGAGGGGAAAAAGTTTTATAACGTATAAATACTTACCCCTGGTTGCCCTAGCCGTAATTAGAACGTTTTGGCTTGAGAGAAACACTTAGAGTGGGAGATTTCAATTGAGAATTGAGAATCAAACACCACCAAATCCATTGTTCTTCATTGATTGAAAGGTGTTTCAATCAATTGGATCTAGCAATCCTCCTAGAAGAGTTCTAGGGTTCGTTCCGCGCGTGGATAAACATAGAGGATCTTCGTTCATCAAGATCTTTGGTTCGTGATTCCCGTTCGTTCATCAAGGATTAACAAGATCATTCAATCTGGAGTTGGGTCAAGTTTATCAAAGGCAAAAGCATTCAAGGTTGGTAATTCTATTTCATCTCTCTTAATTATTCATCTAGAACGGATTCTAGGGCTTGGGGTTTTTCGAGTTATTGCTTATTCCGCTGCGCATGGACCCTCGAAACCCTACACAACCTATCTTCAATTAATGCACTTTTTCTTCATTACAGTTTTTTGTCATATATGTGCAGGTGCACACAGGTACCAACACACAGAGTTGTAACATTACTATTTTTAACATGGAAAATAAGGACAAATGGGGCGATCGCCCCTTCCCATCCGCGCGTTCGCGCAAAGTTACTGGAATTTTGGGAGCGATCGCTCCAATAAGAGGGGCGACCGCTCCAAAGCCAAAACTGAGCCAATAGCGTGTAATACTCCCTCCGTCCCAAAATGTTTGTCCCATTTTTTATTTTCAATTAACCCGTTATTGTATAAAACTCTTGTAATACTCCCTCCGTCCCAAAATGTTTGTCCCATTTTTGACTTTTTTGTTGAACCTGTTATTGTATAAAATGAAATTTCCATATATATTGTGTTTATCAGTTTTTTAACGTTTTCAGTTAGTTTCTCAGAAGTCCAGTTAGTTTTTAAGAATTTCCAGTCAGTTTTTAACGTTTTCGCTTAGTTTTTCGTAAAAATCGCTCATGGCAAGCTTTCATGAAATTAAAATTAACAATAATAAAAGAATAAGTTTTATAGAAAATTGACCACATCCCGATCACGTAGGATACCAGTCAAGGATAATTGGACGGGGTAAATTCATCAGGGGGATTGCGAATCCTACTCCCTCTCCTCGGCATACGACGACCACCTGATCTAGATTGTTGAGATGAGGATGAGGATGATCCGTCGGGACTTTCTCGAAAACCGCACACTAGGCAAATGGAAACTAGGCCTAAATCCCGAATCCCGAATGTACGCTCGGGCGTCGATTATAATTGCTAGAAGAAGGGAAGGAGCTCGAGGCGGTTGCGTGAAATCAAACTGATTCATCAATTCGGTAAAAGAATTACCCGGTCTGTCTGGTGAACTCGTCTGATCAACTCAAACCGATGCATATCACCGTATTGATCCCGCATCTCTCGGCTCATCTCTGCACTGTTGGTATCCGCCACGCCTACGAACCCGATTCTCCCTCTGTGGCTCCTCTTCGCAGTATGATCAACCGTTGGGGGAGATTGGGCTTGCAGTCCGTTGCTCCCTAATATGTGTCAGTGTGTTAGTGACACATTGTTGAGTGTAATTCACCATGCCTTCCAAGGATGTGGAATTCTGGCTGTATAAGTACATCCCTTGGAGACTTTGAATCTGTTCAAAACAATGAACTAAAATTAATTAATACGGAAAAATGGTATTATTTTTTGTAAAATCATTGTATGTAATATATAACTTACCACACCCTCATAACCAGTTGAACGTGGCCTGAACCCTAGTCCCTCCACATTAGACGAATTGTGGATGAGCGATCGAGTAATACGCCTATACCATGTCAAATAGGGGTGATGGTAACTCATATCCACTTCACCAAACTCCCCATCAACGACATTAAACTCCCGTTCATTCCACCTTGCTATGTGGCCTTGATCATGTTGTTGCATCCAAGCTAACGCCCGACCGACCTTGCCGACTAATCCGATGCAAGTCCAAACTGTGTCGCAGTCATCGTGCACACCTTGAACCATCCCAAATTGTCGCATTACGCGATCCGGAAAGTGCCATTCAACCCTCTCAAAGCGGATGAGGGCACCTTCGCCCTCCATATAGCTTGGCCCCGAAGGCGTAAATTCGGAATCGGCACACCGTTGTATGGCCTGCCACACAACCCGATCATTCTCTAAATATGACAACTGGTCTCGATAGCCTTGCGGGTTATGGGCGATCACAGTAAGTATACGACAATGGACCCTTCCACCTACATATGAAACAATTGACATAAAAAATAATGAGTAAAAAGCGATATATTACAAAAACACATCGTTTACAAAATGAAGTAATTGAAATATACCGTAACCCACTGGTTGCAATCCAAAGAAGTGTTATTTCTTCATGTCTCCTAGGTTGTGTACACAACAACCTCTCCCATGCCCAAAGCTATAAAAAAAATTAACATTACGTACAAAACAGGTTAAGTCCACTAGCATAATGTAATCATATATAATAGACATACCTGTAGAATGGTTAAGAAGCCACCACACCCTTTCGAATCGTGCTGAGATGCTACACACATCTCCCTATACAAGAAGGCCAACGCTCCACTACCCCAACTGTACAGACCAATATTATTTATATCCCTAAGAAGTGCGAGGTACATCAACTTCACTAGGTTATCAGACGAGACGGGCATAATGTATGACCCCAATAATAAGAAAATGTATGCTCGAGTATATGTCTCAATCATATGCTCGGACGCATTATTGGGAAGTTGTTCAAAATGAGGGAAGTGTCCTAGAACCCATCTCATTGATATCATTCCACCTCTTTTGATGTCTGCAGTTGAGGGTGCAACCCCAAATAACTCCTCAACAATCTCAACCCATGCCAAAGCACTCCTACTAGTTTCTGAACTAGTCACCGCCATTCCGTCTACAGGAAGACCACACAACATGCCAATATCCTCTAAGGTGATGGTCATCTCCCCTACAGGTAAGTGAAAAGTGTGGATCTCTGGACGCCATCTTTCAATCAAAGCATCAATCAAATGCCAATCATATTGTATATGACCTAATAAATACACTCCATAAAATTCAGTATTTATAAGCTTCTCTTCTATCCTCTAATCAACTCTAGGTGGAAGTACTGGACCACGCCTAGGTCTTAAATTGGGTAACTCTTGTCCCTCCCAAATATATTTAGATCTATGTGTATCCTGAGAAGTCAATACATGAGGATCGATTGGCCCAGATCAATAAATTGTTGTTGTACATGTTGATTCATCGAAATAAAAAATTTAATAGTAATTAAATTTAAATGGGACTTAATGTTTAATTCATTGACAATCAAAAATTAAGTACATAAATCATTTTAACAACAAAATATAAAAAATGCACAAATAAAAATTCTTTAAAAAATTTATATAGCTAAAATTAACAACTCAAAACAAATTAAAATAAGAAATATAACTAACCATTTTTAAGTACCAAACTAACACTTTCTCTCACAACTCTTTAAACTTCTTCTCTTCTCCTTAATTCTTTCTTTCTCTATCTCACTCTCTGCACTCCTTCTTCTTCCTTTCTTCCATGAACAATCAGAGTTAAGTTAATGGTAGTAGGAATTCAAAATTTGAATCCAGGAAATGGCGGCCCGGATTCAAATTAAAGCAAATCCGAAATTGACATTGCCGGATTTTGAAGATACGCGTCTAAGGAGCGATCGCCCCTTAAGTAGAGCGATCGCCCTCTCCTATTTTCAGAATATATTTTTTTTATTTGCTTTATTTCTTTTTTGGAAAAAAAAAAAAATAGAATCCGGAATTGGTACCTCCGGAGTACACATGAGCGATCGCTCTATTTTAGGGCGCGATCGCCCCCTATTTACGGAATTATTATTTTCGAAAATTCAATTTTGGAAAACAAAAAAAAAAAATCAAATCCGGAATTGGTAATTCCGGATTTCATAATCCGGAATTACCAATTCCGGATTTCAAGTCAAAAGTGCTAGTTTGGTACTTAAGTTTTTGAAAATGTTATTTTGATATATAAATTTTTAAAAAGCTATATTTAAAAAAAAATCACCATTGTGGGTAGTCTTAGATCAAAATTAATTTATATTTATTAAAAAATACCTTTTCAAATGAGAGTGGTGAATCATTTTAAAATTATAAAAAATCGTTTGTCAAAATCTTGCAAAAACTAATTTTTTAGTAACATAAGAAAAAAATTAGTTTTATAGCAATAAGTCTAACTTATAAGAGTGATGAACTGTTCTGAAAACTAATTTTTTTATAACATTTTGAAAAAACTAGTTTTTCACAAGAGCTACTCGTTCATAAAAATTTCATTCATGATTTTAGTGAATACTGAATTATCACTAATGACATTAATAATTATTATTACTCCCTCCGTTCCAATAAAAGCTTCACTAATTACCCAAAAGGGCGTCCCGTTAGAAGCTTCACCTTTCCTTTTTTGGCAAAGAATCTTTACTATTTCCTCCACTCATTCTCTCTCCTACTTTATTTTAATACTCACAACACCATTAGAATTTATTATTCCCTCCACTAATTTTCTCTCCTATTTTCAAATTACACTCACAACATTTTTTTTTTCCCTCCCATTTCCATATTATGTGTGCCGGGCAAAAAAGGATAAACCAATTGTTGGAACGGAGGGAGTATTTGTTTCTGACAAACTGTTTTTTTTTTTTTTTCCTTCTTCTGCTTTCTTTCAATTATTTAGAAAATAAGAAAAAGTAATGTGAGCCATTATTTTATACTCCCTCCGTTCCGCTGATAACTTCACTTTTTGCCATTTTGGGTGTCCCATTGAAAGCTTCACCTTTCCTTTTTTGGCAAAGGAATCTTTACTATTCCCTCCACTCATTCTCTCTCCTACATTATTTTAATACTCACAACACCATTATAATTTACTATTCCCTCCACTCATTCTCTCTCCTATTTTCAAATTACACTCACAACATTTTCTCCACCTTAATTTGCGCGCCGAAGCCAAAATGGTGAAGTAATAAGCGGGACGGAGGGAGTACTACTCCGTAACTGACAGAGGATTAAAGTGTAAAGTGCTCCGTACTACACGCCAATTCTATCGACACGCACCACAAGTAAATCGACAGCACGAAACTCGTGGACACAAATACACCCGTGATCTCAACGCGCCAAGTACGCAGTTCATGAACCTCGTCTAACCAGCGAAGGCACCGAGAAATTTCGAAAAATGGACCCTACACCTGCCAAGGTTCTCAATCTTGAGGCTGAGACGATGCCAGCTGGCAAATCACAACAAGAAAAATAAGAAAAATATTCACACTTTTCCAAGTTGGCATCAAGCACCCCTCCGTTTATTCCGCTCCACGAAAACCCTAATTCTGTCGTCAACTCCTACCTAACCCTTTCAATCTATAGAGGGAAGTGGGATGAATAGTTGTATGAATCATATAAATATAAAAGCAAAACTATATCAAAGGCTGAAAATATATGCCAAAATGACAGGTTGTCACCAACGGCCCAGATTCAATTCGCCCCACTTTCCTTTAATACGTACGCTGTTAATTAAATCACACCTATTCAACTTAAAAAAAAAATGTATAATTAATTTCAATTCCCTATATAAAAATATCCGCAATAAAATACTCTTGAAAACCCAATTCCGTAATAATAGTAAGAGCTTGAAATTCTTTGTTTAAAGTCGGCAATTTTTTATCATTTGGAAGCAGGGTAAGAAAGACGGACTGCAATTTAACTACGTACTCAGGGCCCGCTATATTAAGGCCATTATCTTGGGCGTATTTAGTTTCCCAATTAATAATAAAAATAAATAAATTATTTTTTTATTAAAGCAAATTTAAAAAGACTAGCTCAAATTTGTTAATTTTTGCTCCTATAACTGTTCCCAAAATTGAGTCAATTTCAATTTCCTATATAAATCATGTAACCCTAGCAAGAGATTTAGAGTCGAATCTGCAATAATTTTCTGCTAAATTTCCGGAAATTTCACAAATTGTATGGAAATATATGGTTCATGAATAAGGAGAAAAATTTTCAATTATCAATCTAAATCTATTATTTCGGGCATAGAATATATTATATGTATGGCACCATATATTCTAGGAATATCTATTATTTCGGGCACCATATATTCTATGACAAACTGTGAACAAGGATTATTTTAGGGTGTCTTTGCATAGAGAGAGAATCGGTGAGAGAGAGAGAGAGAGAGAGCACGGCGGTGAGAAAAAGAAGGAAGAAGAAGGAGGAAGAAAGCTCCATTGTTGTAGTTCAAGATTCAACCCAAGGTAAATCTCTATAGATTTTACGCTTAATCCTTTTGACCAATATAAGCGCTTTTACAAGAGAATTTCTTGAGTAAATAATCGGTGTTCTTGGGTCGTCTTGAAACCAGTTAGTAGAAACTTATGGCAATGTTTTCTTGACGAACTAAATTTTTCTTTCCCGATATAAGTTGAGGTTCAATCTAAGATTTTAGGATCCCACAAATCGGTTTACAAATGATAAGAGCACAGAGAACCAAAACGGAACAAGGGCAAAATGTCATTCTTACATGTTCTTTAAAGTACGCAACCGCTCTCTCTCGCACACATTTCCAAACTCTCTCCATTAGGTGGAGGTATGTCATAACTACGACGCCACTCATGAACTATGTTCAAGTGCGCACCTGGAGTAGTTAGTTGAGAGGTCGGAATGTCGACGGCGATAGAGAGAGATCGGCCGTCGGTGGGAGACTTCAAGTCTACGCATACAACTGACCGGAGGGAGACTGGGTAAAAGGGGGGAAGGAGTAGTTAGTTGAGAGGTTGGAATTTTCTGAGTTAAATCCTCCTTATAAGTGTTTATATATGCTAGAACCGTTATAGCACATTAGCATGGTTCTACCATTAGGAGAGCCAGTAATAACTCATCAACAACACAAACAACTTGAATCGAATGTATCAAGGTTCTTAATCCGACACTTTAGTTTAATCAAGTGTCAATCTAATCAAACTATTCGTAAAAGGATTGGAATAACGAAAAAAAAACCCGACGATATTAAACTATGGTACCTTTTAGGATCGGTTGCACTGAAGCCTTTAGTACTCTATCTGTCCCATAATACTTTTTCTTTACCTATAATTTAGAATAATCTTAATACTCTCTCTCATTCCATAAAGCTTTTTCTTATAATGATATTTCTTTTTACTACTCCCTATTTCCCGTATTGTTTTTAAGCTATAATTTAGATTAGTTTTAATACTCTCTGTCCCATAATATTTTTAGTTATGATTATATTTGTTTTTAGTACTCTCTCTCGTCCTACAATATTTTTTTTTGCTATAATTTAGATTAGTTTTAAATTCCTCTATCCCAAAAATTAATAAAAGAAATCATAAATCACTAATCAAACTATAGCTTCAAGGAAATATAAATCCAAGTATATATTATAAAGGTAAAATCTCAAGATTTTGTACAAAGGTAAAATCGAATTCTCATGAGAGGCCGGACATAATGAACAGGGTCTTCAAGATGAAGCTGAATCAGATGATTGCAGATTTCAAGGAGGGAATTCCATTTGGAAAACCGAAAGCGGGTAAGCAAATTTTAAATTTCAAGTTTTTGCATTGCATATAGTTTATATTATAAATGTTATTTTCTTTCTTACTCTTGATATGCATTGTTAAATAATCAAAGCATCTCATACCTTATCCTATACGTCTGTTAGAAAATTATAAATGCATTGTTTATTATAAAAAAAATCATGTTGTATATTTTATACTCCTTCTATCCCATAATGTGTTTTGATCTATAAGTTAGATTAGTTTTAATACTCCCTCTGTTTCGTAATGTTTTTGCTTATGATTATAGTTCTTTTTAATACTCCGTCTGTCTTATAATGTTTTTTTTCTTATAATTTAGAATAATTTTAATACTCTATCTGTCCCATAATGCTTTTTCTAATGGTTATATTTCTTTTTAATACTCCCTCTGTCCAATATTGTTTTTTAAGCTATAATTTAGATTAGTTTTAATACTCTCTCTGTCCCATTTAAGATAAATTAAAATTAATATTGTTTTTCCTTTTTCAAGAATACTCTCTCCGTCTCAAAATCAATGTCCAATTTATTTATTTTTAAAGTTGCTCTTGATCAAGAGCAAAGTTTTTTTTTAGGCATTCATTTTGGGACGGAAGGAGTAGTGTGTTAAGTTAATAGCAGGATGATAAATAACACTCACCTTTGTGTAAGTTCTGGGGAAAAGGTCCTTCAAAGCATCAAGGCTGCTATCCCACCTTGATTGGGTCAAATAGATTGCAGTGTCTTTGTCGAAACCAAGCTTCCTCAAAAACAGTGCAATCTCCTGGGGACCGTAACAGGTTTTGAACTGCTACCATCATTTCCTTGGCAACCCTTCTTCTCCAACATATCAATCCTCAAGTCCACTGCTATGAACTGCCCGTCTGACCTGCGACTTAATGTTCTGAGCCGCTCAACCATCGAATCAACCACATTTCGAACATCTCGATTGTAGCTCTAGATCGCCAAACATTCCCAAGCATGCAACCAAGTTTACATTGTTACCACTCTTTCTCATGTTTCTTGAAGGGAAGTACGTTGCCGGCCTTATGTTTCCTTCTCTCTAAATACGGGTTCAATCTTTTCTCGCAATGTGATCTTCTCAGAACCCGATTAGGAACCCTCAGATCGGCAAGATTTTTCGCTGATATTTTAGGTGGGGATTTTACTACTTTGACCACCCCTTCCATGCTGCTTACAAACTTTTCAATGTCATAAATATCTTCAAAGTTCCTGAAAAATGTGAAACATAAACTTGAAGGTCGCAGTTTTATATTGAAATTTAAAACTTGAGATGCAAGCAGTAAATGATGCAACTTGAAACACCTCACATCTAGATTGTAAGGTAATAAATAAATATCACTTCAACGACTAGCTGCTCCTTTGTTTAAGATTAATCGCTCAAGATCTGATAGTTGTCCAACGTGAAAAGAAGCATGATAGTTGTCCCATTTAAGATAAATTAAAATTGATATCCAAGGAACTACAATACTAAGCCAACTATCGGATCATGATAAATTAAATGCTAATAAATGTACCGGTGATAGCTCATTCTACGTAATTCGTTTATTGTAATATTTATTATTTCAATCGATAAATGGATAAGTAAATATCATAGTCCGAATAAACACTCTATTTATTTATATTGCTTATAATCACATTACCATGATATTTTTGTTATTCATGTAGTTGTATATACGGTGGAGTTTCAGAAGAGAGGTCTTCCTCATGCTCACATTCTTCTGTTCTTCGATCGAAAATATCAGTCTCTTATAGCTGGGGATATTGATAAGTGGATTTGTGCTGAAATTCCTGATAAAACCAAGTATCCAAGATTATACAAGGCTGTGGTTGAGTACATGTTGCATGGTCCTTGCGGTCCTTTTAATTATGAGTCTACATGCATGGCTGGGAGTAAGTGCACGAAGAAGTATCCAAAACCGTTAAATGAGTCTACATTTGTGGATGAAAATGGGTATCAGGTATATCGACGTAGGGATAATGGTGCGACTATTGAGAAGAATGGAAACGTATTAAATAATGGTTGGATTGTCCCATATAGCATATATCTTTTGCTAAGGTATGAGGCACACATAAATGTTGAGTATTGTAATCAGAGCAAAACAATTAAATATTTGTTCAAGTATATTAATAAGGGAAGCGATAGAGTGTGTCTTGGTGTTGAAACGGATGAGGTGAAAAGGCAAATAGATTGTCGGTATGTATCTGCCTGTGAGGCTATGTGGCGTATTTTTGGATTCGAGCTCCACTATCGTACGCCTCCTGTTGAGCGGCTGGCTTTTCATTTGGAGGGTGATCATTGTATTCCTTTTAGGGATGGTGACTTTCTCCCTGATGTTATGAATAAAGCTACGGTTAAGGAATCTCAATTCATGAGTTGGTTTGATTATAATAAAGAGCATCCAGAGGCTCGGAAGTATAAATATGCAGAATTTACTCAACATCATGTCTGGGATAAAAGTAAACGTGAATGGCGTCGTAGAAAAGACAAGCGTATTGCAATTGGGCGTATTTACCATGTACCTATGAATTGTGGTGAACTTTATTATCTCAGGCTTATGTTGAATCATGTCACTGGTCCTACTTGCTACGAGGGTTTGAGAACTGCGAACAAGGTCAGTTTTATCCGCATTTCAAATCCGCGTGTTATGCTCTTGGGTTATTGGATGATGACAAGGAATATGTTGATGGGATAATTGAGGCGAGTCACCGGCAGCTTTCTGATGATCTTCGAAGGCTCTTTGTTATTTTACTTCTCTCTAACAGTATGTCGATGCCTAATGAGGTGTGGGAGAAGACATGGCACTTACTTGCCGATGATATTGAGGACAAATATCAGAAAATGCACGACAAACCTGGTATTTGAATTAATATTTAATTTATTGATTTCGCATATTATTTAGATTAGTTTTAATACTCCCTTTGTTCCATAATGTTTTCGATTATGGTTATATTTCTTTTTAATAATCCGTTTGTCCTATAATGTTTTTTTACCTATAATTTAGAATAATTTTAATACTCTCTCTGTCCCATAATGCTTTTTTTTATGGTTATATTTTTTTTTAATACTCCATTTGTCCCATATTATTTTTAAGCTATAATTTAGATTAGTTTTAATACTCTCTCTGTCCCATAATATTTTTGGATATGATTATATTTCTTTTTAATACTCTCTCTGTCCTACCATATTTTTTTGAGTTATAATTTAGATTAGTTTTAACTCCCTCTGTCCCAAAAATTAATTGAAGAAAATCATAAATCACTAATCAAATTATAGCTTCAAGGAAATATAAATCCATGTATAGCTTCAAAGTAAACATCTGGAACATCAACAAAATCATAACATAATATCATAAATCACTTATCTATATCTATTAACTCCTTAGTAACTATATTTATAAAGTAATTTTAGTATATTAATTTTTACTTATAATTGGCATAATTTTACTTATATATTTAAATTATTTTGTATAACTCATAGGACATAAGCTTCGTGAGGAACAAATCAAGAATATTGCTTTGGTGGAGATAGAAAAGTTGTTGAAATGTAATAGTAGCCGCCTTGATAAATTTGGGGACATGCCTAAACCATTATACAAGTGACATTGAAGATGTTGAAAATATGCTTATTTTAGAGGAGACATCTTATGATATTGATGAGATGAAAGCTGAGCATTCCAGGTTATTTCCACAACCGACGAGCAAAAGGGTGTTTACGATAAAATTATTTCAAATTGTTGATAGGGAGATGGTGGTGTATTTTTCTTATATGGTTATGGAGGTACCAGAAAAACATTCTTATGGAGGACTTTGTGTTCTGCCTTAAGAAGCAGGGGGGAAATTGTTCTTCCAGTAGCTTCCAGTGGAATTGCTTCTTTGCTACTTCCTAAGGGTAGGACTGCACATTCAAGGTTTGGCATCCCTATACAGGTCGATGAGAGTTCAACTTGCAGTAAATTAAGGCCTGGTACAGATGAGACAGGACTTCTACAAAAAACAAAGCTAATTATTTGGGATGAAGCTCCAATGGCGCATAGACATTGTTTTGAGGCCGTCAATCGTAGTTTACGGGATGTCTTACGTTCAACAAATGGCAGATGCTCTGAAAATCCGTTTGGTGGTGTGGTTGTTGTACTTGGAGGTGACTTTAGGCAGATTCTACCAGTTGTTCCTAAAGGTAACAGGCATGATATTGTTCATGCCTCAATTTGTTCGTCTTATCTTTGGAGTTATTGTGAGGTACTAAGGTTGACTCAAAACATGAGATTGCAGGTAATCATTATTTATTCATTATTAATGTGGTTACGTGTTCTTGATTCGTTATAATTAATTAAATTGCATCAAACTTAATGTAGGTTGGTTCTTCTGATCGGGCCGAGGAGATAAGAGACTTTACTCAATGGATATTATCGGTTGGAGACGGTGTTCTTTGGGGAAGATAATGACGGAGAGGTTGATATTAGTTTACCCCAGGAAATATTGGTTCGAGATTCTTCAAATCCTATTCCAAAATCGTTGAATGCATATATCCCGACTTATTACGAAACAAGGATGTCGAAGGATTTTTCCATAGTCGAGCTGTCCTTACTCCAACTAACGATACGGTTGGTAGTATTAATGATTATGTTATGTCACTATTTCCTGGAGAGGAGAAGATATACTTGAGTTCTGATGCGATATGTGTAGAAGAGGAGGATGACACGGGGAATGAAGATGTTTTCTCACCAGAATTTTTAAATATGATCAAATGTTCAGGATTGCCGAACCATATTCTTAAGCTGAAGGTTGGATGTATAGTTATGCTCTTGAGAAATCTCAACCAGGCCTTAGAATTATGCAATGGCACCAGATTAATTGTTACGCGATTAGGTAATCATTACTAAATATAAATTCTAAATTGTGTAAAATGTAAAACTAATTTCTTCAACATGTATAGGTAAGCACGTTGTTGTAGGGAAGATGCTTTCGGGGAAGAATGCGGGAATGGAAGTGACAATACCTAGAATGGTAATGTCTCCTTCGGATTTGTCCAAATTTCCAGTCAGATTCAAGCGAAGACAATTTCCACTTTCCGTGTCTTTTGCTATGACAATAAATAAGAGCCAGGGGCAATCACTCTCTCATGTTGGTTTATACCGGTTTTCAGTCATGGCCAGTTGTATGTTGCATTATCTAGAGTTACTAGCAAAAATGGTCTTAAAGTTATTATAGGTGATTCAGACGATGCATCGGACGACAAGACGCTGAATGTGGTGTATAAGGAAATATTTGACAGGCTGTGATTTTCAGGTATTCGTAGTATTTTCAAAAACACTTTTATTGTATTTTGTCTTAGTTTTTCTTTTTATTTTTCGCTATTTTTAAATTTTATTGGGATGCGAGAGAATATTTGACACTTAGACACACACGTTTAAGTACACTCTTTTGTACTCATCTCTCTCATATTCAACAATATAACTAAATTTTGGATATAGGGACCATATCTGAATCATGGCAAAGGGCACATCGACACACAACTTCTCCAACAACATGCTGTTCCTCTACACCAAATCTGTTTGATCTGCATGGATTGCAGAAAATCTTAAGAGAAAATAAACTTCGGGAACCTTTTCATGAGAACTGTATAAAGCTTACCTCTCGAAGAAAACCTCCATTGCTTGAAAGAGTTTTACTTTGTTTAACCTAGCCTCCATTGCTTGAAAGAGTTTTACTTTGTTCAACATTCCGAGTTTAATCATTTATGCTGGTAAAGTAGCATGAATGTGGCACTTAGCTTGCTTACTTTGTGTGACAGATAACGGTAAAACCTGAGCCAGAATATTGGAATGGATATTAAATTAAATTTTCTGAGATTCAAGCATCATTTTGTGAATTATTTTTCCTGCATATTGTTTTTGTCAGCAGCTATGGATCTTAAATCAAGTCCTTAAAATTTTTGCTCGGATTTTGGATTATTACCATGTCGAGATATGAAGTTCAAACTAAGAGTTTGTATTTTCCTTTTATATCTCTTTTCTCAAAAAACAACAGTAAAAATGAGAACAGGAGATGGAAGGAGAAACTTACATCAGAGCAAGGACTAACAAAGCATTAACTATCTCAAATCAATTAGCCTTTCAAATTTCAATCAACAGACCAAACTTCAAACTTCAAATCAACGAAGAACACATAATCTGATCCATTGATAAATAACAGAGAAATGAAATCGAAATTGGGAAAGCAAAGTGAAATTACTGTACTTACCTTCTTTAGCGAAGCCTTCTCCACTAGCTTCTTCACGAACATTTTCACCGATTAATCGGAATCAAAAAGGCAGCCGTCCTCGATTGTCGTGCAGCGATCTCAAAATTTGAACTCTGTGTGTTAGCGGCGGAACGGGGGCTTGGCCGGAGATGGAGACGTCGAGGGTTGGCGTGAGGAATCCATGGATTCCGTCTAGAGAGAGAGAGAGTCTAGAGAGAGAGAGTGTGTGGCCTTTAGAGAGGGAGTTAGACAGGGAGGGAGGGGTAAAATTGGTATTTAAAAATCATATTTGACCAGGTCAAATGAGTTTTGGGTTTACACGGTATTTTGATCTGAGCTTTTTAATGAGTTTGGAATTTTGAATCTGGGTTAGATTTTTATGGGATAAGATCTGGGCGAGAGGGTTAGGAAGGAATTAATCCATGAAAAAATTAACTTTTGATTTTTTGATTGAATGGTTAGTGTCCAGTTGTAGTTAACGGGTTTTTTTTTTTTTGATTTTTGTAGTTAACTTTAAAATATGCCTTTTAACAAGAAAATCGTTATTATTCACCAAAATAAATTTTCAATCTTGGACATGTTAATAGTAATTTTTTAATATATTATATTTTTATTATGAAAAAATGTATCTTATTATTAATACTTACTCCCTCCGTCCTGTCTCACTAGATACTAAGGAGGTGGGCACGATAACTAAGAAAAAGCAAGAGAGAGAAAAAATATTGTGAGTATAAAAGGTAAAGTAGGAGAGAGAGTGAGTGGGAATAATAGTGATTTGATTGGTGTTGTGTGAGTAAAAACTTACCATTTTGGACAGTATCAAGTGAGGTGGGACGGCCCGAAATGGAAATTAGTATCAAGTGAGGTGGGACGGAGGGAGTATTTATGAAAGAGAAAAAAAAGTGTTCAGAACGAAAGGAGTATTTTTAGAAGGGTAAATATGCCATTGTAATATTTTGTTACGCTTAAATTAGCGTTTTGATTTGATACACCATACACATTTTAAAAGAAAATGTTTCGTTTCAAAAGCTCCTTTTATAAACTGTTTCGTCTTAAAAATCTCCTTTTTATAAACTGTGTATCAGACGGGGCCTTCATGGGAACGCAGTATTTCACGTTATACGGACTTCGGACGTGATCGCAATTCCTTTCCCCAAACATTCTTTCGCGTCGACTTTCGGGTTGAACGTTCGTTTACCCACTTTCACCGCAATCCCAAACGTGGCCTTATTCTACTCTCATCAATAATTAGCAAATAATCAAAACATATTTTGTATGTCATTTAACTTGGTTCAAGCAATTCCATATCCACGTCGGGTACCGACGGGTTGGTGACTAGTAGTGTTAAAAAAAAAAAATTCATTTTATCCTCACTAAGTTGTCTCTTTTTCATTTTGCCCTCAATTTTAATTAAAAAAATATCACGTGTCCTCGGACGTGCTTTTACTAGTCTCTTATATATACAGCCTTCCCCTTGTTTCAATCAATCGTCTCAATCTCTCTCACACACTCAATTCACACCCTCAACCCAATTCCTTTTCTCTTTCAAATTCTTGTCCTCTCCGTAGCCGGAAAGAAAAAGAAAAGAGTCGTTGCTGTCTTTAACTGGATTCTCATCCATTATAAATTCTTCAATTCAATGTAAGTTTTTCTTTGATTATCAAATTTTCGTGGTTTTATAGAGGTCGATTTTTTGTGTTGTCATGAAAATTGGGGATTCGTGAATTTATTAATTGGTTGATTTATCGGTGTGTTTTTTAGTGAATTTCCTGACGATTTTTTGTGTATGATTTGGGGATATGCAGTAAGGGATTTGATGTTCAATGGAAACGAAAGGAGGCAATAAGAAATCCAGCAGTAGTTGTACAAGTATTATGTACGAAGTTCCCCTCGGTTATTGCATCGAAGACATTCGACCTAACGGTGGCATTGAGAAATTCCGTTCCGCTGCTTACTCCAACGTAAGATTTACCCCTTTTCATATAAAAATTCTCTGATTTTGATTGTTTTAATCGTATGTTTTTGTTGCTAATTTTGATTTTTGATTTGAATTGCAGTGCGTTCGTATGCCATCCTGAGACCTTCAAAAACAGATAATTCTCCCCGGTGTAGAGTTGGAATCATTCAAATTTTCTCATTTTTTTGTTCAGATTTTGCGTAAAAATTTAGAAATTGAAATTCTAGCTCAATTACCCTTGATCAGACCTTTCGATTTAGTTCCAAAAACTCCTTCAATCGTTTCTTCTTTGTTTTCCGATGGCTGTTTCCCCAATTGGGTTTGAGGGCTTCGAGAAGCGCCTCGAAATCTCTTTCTTTGAATCCTCCATGTTTGCTGATCCAAGCGGATTGGGTCTCCGTGCCCTAACTCGGTCTCATCTCGACTCAATTCTTGAACCCGCTTGTTGCACCATTGTTTCTCAGTTATCCAACACTGAGTTTGACTCGTACGTTCTATCCGAGTCAAGTCTGTTTGTTTACCCGTTCAAGATCATTCTCAAAACCTGCGGCACCACAAGGCTTCTCTTGTCTATCCCGAAAATTCTCGATCTCACTGAGTCGATCTCACTCAGAGTTAACTCGGTTAGATACTCCCGTGGGACCTTCATTTTCAAAAATACCCAACCTGCCCCTCACCGGAGCTTCTCTGAGGAAGTCTCGTTTCTGAACACGTACTTCGGCAGCTTGGCAACCGGCGGCCACGCATTTGTACTCGGCGATCCGAATGGTCAGAATCGTTTCTGGCATGTCTATGTGGCATCAGTGGGCCCACCTAAATCTGAACTTGCGACTGTGATAAACCTCGAGATGTGCATGACAGGGTTGGACCGGGAAAAAGCGGCGGTTTTTTATAAAAACTCGGAAACCCAAGACGGGGCCAAGGAAATGACCAAGAAGTCCGGGATTTCTGATATTATTTTAAGTCACGAGATTTGCGACTTTGAATTTGACCCATGTGGATACTCCATGAACGGGATCGACGGCTCTGCTTACTCGACTGTGCACGTGACACCGGAGGACGGGTTCAGTTACGCAAGCTACGAAGCTATGGGATTCGACCCAAGCTCCAACCGGTTCGAGCCGCTGGTGGAAAGAGTGTTGAAGTGTTTCAAGCCGGCCGAATTCAGCGTGGCGGTCACGTGCTATGGTGTACAAGAGGAATGGTGGGTGGATGACGTGGAAGGGTACAGCTGTATTCATCAAGTAAAGCAGGAGTTGCCAGGTGGAGGGTGCATAGTGTACCTGTCGTTTGCTGTTAAAGAAAAGGAGTGCGTAGTAAACACACCCACGAAGTCTGAAATGCAGTGCTGGAAGGAGATTGCGGCTGAGGTGGCTGGTAGCGGTGGTATTGGGATGGTGTTTGTTTCGCCGGTGTGAAAATGGTCTGTCAGGGGTTTTCTTTGTAGCTGGCTGGCAAAATTGCCAATTTAATTAATATAGTTGTTTTTTCGTTTTGGTTATCGTACTGTTTGGGTCTCAAGCCCATGATTATGGGCCGGCACTTTCAATGTAATTGAGATATTCGGGTCAATCAATGCCAATATTACTCTTTTCTTTTGGATATATTGTTTTATTAATCTGGTGCGATAGTGGAAAATAGATTTGGGCCTAAATGAAAAATTAGGTCCAACAAGCCCTAATGAGCCAAGTATGTTTAAGAATAGGCCATGGGGTAGGCCCAAAAGCGGAAACGTCTTGTGAGATAAGGCGGCCTCGTATAGGCGACATGTGAGAGTAAGCAATTTGAGACGCGTACCTTAGGGGAAGGATTGTACTAAGATAGTATGGCCGAGGGCGAGAATCGTGTTGTCTGCATGATTGGAATTAGCGGCAATATGAGTATTGTCGCCTGGCGGCTTAAGCGACAGGTGATCCCGCATTATCGCTGGACTGTCCACTGTAAAATGATTTGACAAGGTGAACAGTGAAATTCCATTAACTTGAAGTTGGTTGGGGACCTTGAGTTGAGTGGATGATTGACAAGTGTTCACCCCATGTGCAAGGCACATGGGGGCTTGAGAGTATAAAACCAAGGAATAGTGTCATTTGCATGTATGTACTCTCTCTCTCTCTCTCTCAGGCCCAGCCCTAGTGCAAGGCAAGTGAGGCCATTGCCTAGGGCCACCAAAATTACTACTTATATTAGGGCCCCAAAATTTTACACATATAGTAGAGTAGCCAAAGTGGTTAGGGTGCAACAAAAAAGGGAATTTGACAAGTTCGAATCTCGGTAACAGCTTGCTTGCATTATTTTTCTTTTATTACTCTTCTAGAATACAGGCCTGCATTATTTTTCTTTTATTACTTTTCTAGAATACTAAATGATGCATATAATCATAATCAAATATATTGGTCAAATTTTTTAGTACTCTTCTAGAATATTAAATTATTTACAATTTTCTCTATCTTTAATTATTATCTTAATATTATCCTAATAGTTCTTTGAATACTTTGTGATTATCATTATAATTTTATTACAATATTTCTTTAAATTATTCAGAATTATCTCAAATAAAAAATGTTAACCCAACCTAATTATCAATCTTCACTAGTCAAGAATTTCAATCATTTTATTAACAAAATCTAAAAGTTAGGGAATGGTGAAAAGAGAGACCTTGAAGAAAAGAATGCTAAAATTTAAGAAAAAAATATAAAGAAAGGCCTCGGACAAAAAGAACAACGTGACAAAAATAAGGGACATAGAATAGAGATTTTAGAACGTCATCGCCATCTAGTCTACCGTGGGGATAAAAAAAAATGAGGGCCCCAACCGACTACATAGCCTAGGGCCCCATTTATCACAGGACCGGCCCTGCTCTCTCTCCTATCTAAGCTCTCTCTCTAGGGTTTTCATTATTATTACCATTTTCGTGACCTAGTAACCTTACTCTCACGTCGGAGGGATTTTGCCGGAGCCACCCTCGACCTAGTTTACGTGCTTGCATGTGTGTTGGCGACCAAACGAAGAAGGAAGCAGTCGGAGTATCCTCTTTTCTTCAGTTCATATGCAACCGTCAATTTGGGATGGCAGGATCATAATCATTTTGTTATATTCTAAATTCATTTCCATCGTACTTTTTTCGATACAAAAATTTTGATTTTTTTTATATATTTTAGGAGGTACTCCCTCCGTTGTTATTCCACATGAGAGTGGAGTGGAGATTATTTAAAATAAAAAAGTTTTTACATTATACTTTAATTTTAAACTAATAACATCAATCAACTTACTATTCACTTAGACTACCCATAATGGTGAGATGAAATAGCTAGATGAAAGTTTTTCATCTAGATGAAATGCTACAATGGCTAAATGAAAAGGGGGTTTAGATGTGATTGTGGGATGAAATATTTCATCCCGTTGAAAAAAAAAAAAAAAAAAAAAAGTTGGCGCTTGAGCCCAAATGAGCAACGTGGCGGCATCGGATTGGACAGAAAATGGCGCGTGTGCCTCACCGTCCGATAAGGCGCTTGAGGCGATGCAATTTTTTTTCCTGATCCTTCCACGTGTCAATGATTGGTCCTTTTCAGATTTTCGATTTAAATTTTCACTCAATTCTTTCAGCTCAATTATCTTTAAAAATATATACTACCTTCGTCCTGTTCAAAGCTTCACCTTTTACCCAAATGTGTGTCTCGATAGAAGCTTTATCATTCCTAAAATGAAAAAGATTTATTAATATTCTATTATACATACCCCACTTCTCATACTCACATTCATAAATTGTGGGGGCCACTTGTCATATACTCCACACTAACTTTTCCCCCTCACATATTTAAATTGTGGGTCGCACTTGTCATACTCACTCACTTATTCTCTCTCACAACCATTTTTCACTCAACACTTTCCTTAAATTTTGTGACACTCCCAAAATGGTAAAACTTGGGCTGGGACGGAGGGAATATATATATATATATATATATATATATATATATATATATATATATATATATATATATATATATATATATATTTACACCAAAATTCTTGATTTTTTTTCTTTATAAATAGAGTATTTTTTCATTAAATTTGGACACATAAAAAAACCCATTTTTTCAATTTAAATTTCTCTCATTTATCCTTAACTACCTCTTTTTTTCAATTTTCAACATCTTTTTGGTGAAATGATAATAATAATTATTACTATTTTCAACATCTATTTTTCTCGAAGTTTTCTTATTTTTAATAATAATTATCGTCATTTATCTAGTCCGGGATAAAGAGATAAAAGATAGATGGAGTTCGTACTTTGATACCTTGTTCAATGGCGGTCAAGAGCAGGATATTGGAGATTTAAATATCTCTTCGAGTATGGTTAATCGAGATTTTATGCGGAGAATTCAAAAGAGTGAAGTGGAAATGACAATGAAAAGATGAGATTGAAGAAAGCTGTAGGACCGGATGGTATACCAATTGAGGTTTGAAGATGTTTCGGGGAGAGGGGAATGGATTGGTTAACAACGCTATTTAACAAGATATGGAGAATTAACACAATGCCATTGGAGTGGCGGAAGAGTACTCTGATCCCTTTGTATAAGAACAAAGGTGATGTCCAAGATTGTGCCAACTATCGGGGGATCAAACTAATGAGCCATACTATGAAACTTTGGGAAAGAGTGATTGCACAAAGGCTGAGAAAAATTGTGGATATTTCGGATAACCAATTTGGGTTTATGCCGGGAAGATCGACTATGGAGGTAATATATCTTATGAGACAAACCATGGAGAAATATCGGGATCAAAAGAAAGATTTGCATATGGTTTTCATTGATTTGGAAAAGGCGTATGATAAAGTGCCAAGATAGGTACTTTGGTGGGCATTAACAAAGAAGGGTGTTTCAAAGAAATATATTGATATTATCAAGGACATGTATAATGGAGTTAGTACTTGTGTACAGACTAGTGTTGGGAAGACTGAAGAGTTCCCTATAAAGATTGGAGTGCATCAAGGTTCCGCACTTAGCCCCTTTCTTTTTGCTTTGATAATGGACGAATTGACAAGTTCAGTCCAAGATGATATACCAAGGTGTATGTTGTTCGCAGATGATATTGTGCTGATTGATGAGACAAGAGAGGGTGTTGAAAGTAAATTGGAGTTGTGGAGACACACTTTGGAATCTCGAGGTTTTCGACTAAGCAGAAGCAAGACTGAGTATTTGGAGTGTAAGTTTAGCAGAGTTGGAAGTAGGGAGGCAGGGGCGATCACATTTGATGGAAATATTGTCCAAGCTTCTGAGTTTTTTCGCTATCTTGGATCCATTATCCAAAAGGATGGAGAATTAGATGGTGATGTGGCTCATATAATTAAAGCAGGTTGGTTGAAGTGGAAGAGTGCCACAGGGTTTCTATGCGATCGCGGCATGCCCAATAGATTAAAGGGAAAATTCTACCGCACGGCAATTAGGCCGGCATTGCTTTACGGCACCGAATGTTGGGCCGTGAAACAGTGTCACGTGCATAAGATAAATGTGGCGGAGATGCGTATGCTTCGATGGATGTGCGGTCATACAAGAAAGGATCGATTGGGGAATGAGGTGATCAGAGATAAAGTAGGAGTTGCGCCCATTGAGGATAAAATGAGGGAAAATCGTCTGAGGTGGTTTGGACATGTGAGAAGGAGACCGAGTGATGCTCCGGTTAGGAGGCCGGAACAGTGGAGAAATGATAAAATGGCGAGGGGTAGGGGAAGACCCAAACAAACTTGGATTAGAGTGATTGAAAATGATATGAGTTTACTTGGAGTGGATGAAAGTATTGTGTTGAAGAGGCCGGAGTGGAGGGCAAAAATTCATGTGGGAGACTGATTTATTTGTTTATTTATATATATATTTTATTATACATACATATATATATATATATATATATATATATATATATATATATATATATATATATATATATATATATATATATATTATTTATTATTATTATTATTTTATTATTTTTTTATTTTATTTTATATTTATCTATTTTTTTTCCAACAACCTTTTCACACGATGACATATGAGGATTCATGTTAGCCGATCCCAAATTATTTTGGGACTAAGGCTTTGTTGTTGTTGTTGTTGTAATTATCGTCATTTATCTAATTATTTAGTTGCAAAAAAAATTAATTAAGTGTGAAATATTTTAATTGTAATTATCGTCATTTATCTAATTATTTAGTTTCATCTAGTCCATTGTTAGGGGGTAAATGAAATGGATAGATGAAATATTAAGTTGATAAGAAAAAGTGTAAAAATTGTTAGATAAAATGGGAGGGGGGGGTTGAAACCAATGTGGGTAGTCTCATTCATATTTATTTATTTATTCTCTCTCTCATATTACTACAACAATAAATCAATTACTTGAATTTGAATAATGTTTGAATATATATTTGGAATAGAGAAAATATTAAAGCCAAATCTATATATATATATATTAAAGTTGGTGAGGAGGGTTATGGCTTCGCCACGTGGATAAGCTTAGGCAAACTCTTGATTTTGAAGAAGCCACGTCATCACTATCCCAAAATCTATATGACTTTTGGTATTCTCCTTATTAGCTAATACTATTAGTTAATAATAATAGTTATTATATAGGTTAACTATTACTATTAATAGTATTAGTTAACTATAATAGTTACTTTATAAATTAACTATTACTATTAATTGTATTAGTTAACTATAATTGTTACTATATATGTTAACTATTAGTATTAATTGTATTAGTTAACTATAATAGTTACTATATAAGTTAACTATTACTATTAATAGTATTAGTTAACTATAATAGTTACTATATATGTTAACTATTACTATTAATAGTATTAGTTAACTATAATAGTTACTATATAAGTTAACTATTACTATTAATTGTATTAGTTTACTATAATAGTTACTATATAAGTTAACTATTACTATTAATAGTATTAGTTAACTATAATAGTTACTATATATATATGTTAACTATTACTATTAATAGTATTAGTTAACTATAATAGTTACTATATAAGCTAACTACTATTATAAATAGTATTAATTTACTATATAGGTTAAGTAATAGTATTATAGTTACAATATATGTTAACTATTGCTATTAATAATATTAGTTAATCATAATAGTTACTATATATATATATATATATATATATATATATATATATCAAAGTAGGTCGTTAATAATGCCAATGAGCATTTAGCTTAAAGATGTACTTTTCTCGGAAAGGTTAAGGGTTGGAACCCCCTACATTGTATTTAAAATGTTGTAATTTGAAAAGAAATAGGTCGTTAGTTTTTTCATTCACTTTGTTAACGTCCATAAAAAATGTTGCATACTGACATAAATTATGACATCAAAAATAAATGACATAAAGTATGAACATCAAAAATAAAATAGCAAAAATTGCTACATTGTTAGTCACAATGCAATTCCTATTAAACTTATGTGCAACAAAGTTATTAAAATTGAACACAATTTTTCTAACTTTATAAATGTTAATGTTTTGACTCATTTATAATATACTTATATTATAAAAAATAAATCATGATATTAGCAAATTAGCTTCCCATGCGAAGCACGGGTTACCTACTAGTAAGTTCTAATTTAAGCTAAATAAGTTCCAATTTAAAGTTAAAATGTGATTATAAATGTTTCTTGCGCAAAAGCAAAAGGGATATTTATTTTAGATTTAATAATTTATTCAAAAGTTATTGTTATTTCGGAAAAAAAAAAAAAGAAGGTAGCAATAAGTAACAAACCTAATTCAAACATTGCTCATATTCACTGGGCTTCTTCTTCAACCGCCATTTCTTTGGCCGTTAAACAACACTCCAAGCTTGAAGCTTCAGTTGCCTCTTTTTATCGACAATATGACCGCCCCCAACAATGGTAATCTCTCCTTGCTCTCTCTCTCTCTCTCACACACACACCCACCCACACCCACCCACACCCACTATTGAAAGTTTGGAACCTAATTTTACAATATTTCATGGTATATTTGACTCACGATTTCAATTCCAAGATTTGGATTTGAAATTCCAATAACAAAATGAATTCCATTGGCAATGCTTGATATTGATGTGCTATACATGGAATTGATATCATACTAATTAGATCCGATGCATACTAATTTCCTTTCACCAGACGCATTCAAACTGGACAAATCCGAGAAGATCTTCGTCGCCGGTCACCGTGGACTAGTCGGATCCGCCGTTGTCCGCAAGCTCCAAACCCTAGGCTTCACCAACCTCGTCCTCCGTTCTCACGCTGAACTAGATCTCACCAATCAATCCGCCGTCAAAACCTTCTTCGCCTTAGAAAAGCCCCATTACGTCATCCTCGCTGCAGCTAAAGTTGGCGGCATCCATGCCAACAACACTTATCCTGCCGATTTCATCTCCGTTAACCTCCAAATCCAGACCAACGTCATAGACTACTCTTACCGTTACGGCGTTAAAAAGCTCATCTTCTTAGGATCCTCCTGCATTTACCCCAAATTCGCTCTTCAACCCATACCGGAATCCGCTTTATTAACCGGGCCATTGGAGCCTACCAACGAATGGTATGCCATAGCCAAGATTACCGGCATCAAAATGTGCCAAGCATATCGAATTCAGTACAATTGGGATGCTATTTCTGCTATGCCAACTAATTTATACGGTCCAAATGACAATTTCCACCCCGAAAATTCACATGTATTGCCGGCTCTAATGCGTCGGTTCCACGAGGCGAAAGTTTCCGGCTCTAAGGAAGTTGTTGTTTGGGGCAGCGGATCTCCGTTGCGGGAATTCCTCCATGTGGATGATTTGGCTGATGCAGTAATCTTTTTGATGGAAAATTACAGTGGATTAGAACATGTAAATGTGGGCAGTGGGAAGGAGGTTACAATTAAAGAACTGGCTGAGTTGGTGAAAGAAGTTGTGGGATTTGAAGGTGAGCTTGTTTGGGACAGTACTAAGCCAGATGGTACACCTAGGAAGCTCATGGACAGTTCTACCCTTGCTGGTTTGGGTTGGGCGCCTAAAGTTTCGCTCTGGGATGGGCTTGTTGATACATATGAATGGTATGTGAAGAATGTTGCTCAATGAAGGAGGTGCCAGAATCATTGTAACTGGTATGTTTGATTCATAAATTTTTCAATTCTAATTAATTAGTAATCATTCATTTGTACCATTACTTTGCTGTATCATTGTTATATTGGTTACTCTGTGATTTATCTTTAAAAATTTATTGCTATATCTATGAAATGAGGCACGGTTACAAGCATATCCTGATGGAACTTGAACTTTGCATGTCTAGTTTATTGCAGCGTCTGTGAGTTTATTGAAGGTTATATACTTATATTCATTGATGTGTTCCCTTGTTACCACTTCGTTCTGTGTTGTTATTGCTACTTCCCTTCACCATTAGTTCTAGATTGTTCTTATGATTTCTCATTATATATGTATATGTAGTTACATTTATATTTTCTGTGCCTTCTACACAAAGCCGTGAACCATGATTAGTTTCACTGTTTTATGGTTGTGTGTGAAGTGAGCTGCTTTCCTGATGGCTTTAGTTGCGGCAATCGCAGTGCTATCTCCAAGCAGGTGTCTGCGTGGTTTCGTCACAGTTGATGACAACTAGGATAAAATTCACACTCATTTTATTCTACAATTTTCATCTTGTTAAGAATCATACAAAATTGATTGGGTACATATTTCTTCATTCAAGATCCAGTACTTATCTGGATCTTGAATGAAGAAATTACCAGTTGTCTTCTTCAATATGATTTTGGTGAGAGCATACTTATAATTTATAAAGTTGTGTACTATTTTTTTTTTCTGCCACCTACTAGGTGTTCTCCATTTCTTGTCACAATGTTTGATTGTGGCGATTTGGAGGGAGCAGTTGCTCAAAAAATTACTCCCTCCATCCCAAAATAAATCTCCATTTGTGTTCCTGATCAAGAATGATAATGGCATTCATTTAGGGACGGAGGTAGTAATATTAAAAATTATCTCTTCTTTTGGAAAGGAAGAAGCAGAAGTCCGAGGTTGGAGGAATAGAGTTTTCCTGATTTCTGGTTTTGTCCTCTGTCTTAATAATATAAGCGCCTCCATTTTGGGCTTCATAAATTTTCATCTTGTTGGGCCTTTCGGTTAGCATTGTGTACAAAAATCGATGCACATTTGCGAAGTTGGAATATGCAATTTTGAATTTGGATGACCCCGGGGGTGGGGGAGGAAGGTTGTAGTAATCCACCAACATTTCGAAGCTTCATTCGTGTCCGCAGGACGCGCATGCACATGAGTTCGGTAGCTCGAAGCCCATTTCGGTTCATGATTTGCACCCCCTGGGCACCTGTGCGCGAGAAAGAGCCTCTATGCTCCACAATCTTATTCCCTACTAAAGTGTAGGAGTATATAAACTAGCCCACTTTTTCATCTTTTTCCAATGTGGGATAACCACATTTTTCCATTTCCAACCCACTCACTTTGAGCCTTCATATCTCATTCATCCCTTAATCATTTTGGACAAATGAATATTCAATCTCTATCTCCTCGTGGAGTAGAACACAAACCCACAATCAATTTGTCATTTTGATAATTAACTCATTAAGAAAATAACTCATTATTTCCTTCAAAACACACTTTTTTTCCAACAATCCCCCACATGAAGGAATAATGCGGAAATGGTGATAAAGTCTGGCAGACGAAAACTTGCATATGATAGGTGTGGGAATGCCCATTGAACCTTCTTTCGTACAAGCATTATTTACTCTACTCGCAAATCGATAGACACGATGTCCTTGAATCGTTATGCTTTTTGTGTAGCCGATCATATGCTTGACACAAGTATCGTCCTAACATACTTCAATTCTCATAGCTATGTTCAATCATGGCCCTGAACATACGCCTGGTTCTGCGAGAGGGTCTAAGAATTGAGCCTCATACAATTCTCCTCGAAGCGGCCCCACTTCTCGCTCACATAGGTGATTTCTTAAAGGTAACCCGTATTACCCCGCTCGAATTTTTGACGCGTAAGAATCATTAAAAGACATAAGCTTATCCTTGTCCTTTCGGGATGTCACTAATAGGAATGGACTTGGGGTTGGTTCCCCCAGTGACGCTACAAGTCTTTTAACAGTTAGGTGGTCCCATTGAATCTAGTTCTTGGGATCTCCAGTCATCTAGATTGGGTTTTCCGCTGTGTTTAACTTTTAAGAGGCTTAAGTCCCATTCCCCTCGTCAAGCTTTCAACTAACTCTCTATTTAACCCTTTGGTTAACGGGTCCGCTAAATTTTCCTTAGACTTAACATAGTCAATGGAAATTGTACCAGTTGAGAGTAGTTGTCTAATGGTATTATGTCTTCGACGTATGTGTCTAGTCTTACCATTATACATATGACTTTGTACCCTTCCAATCGCTGATTGTCGCAATGAATACATATTGGTGGCACTGGCTTTGTCCATCTTGGAATATCTTCTATAAATTGGCGTAGCCACTCGGCTTCTTCACCACATTTATCTAACGCTATAAACTCAGATTCCATCGTGGATCTAGCTATAACCGTTTGTTTAGAAGATTTTCATGATATAGCTGCTCATGCTAATGTAAACACAAATCCGCTTGAAGACCTTGAGTCTTTGATGTCGGATATCCAATTAGCATCACTATATCCTTCAATTACCGCTGGATGTCTAGTATAATGTAATCCATAATCTCGACTATATCTCAAGTACCTTAGTACTCTCACTATACCTTTCCAATGTTCCGCTCTAGGATTACTAGTATACCGGCTCAGTTTGCTAACTGTGTAAGCAATATCTGATCTTGTACAACTCATCAAGTACATTAGACTCCCAATGATTCTCGAGTATTCAACTTGAGAAACCGCGTCACCTCTATTCTTTGATAGGTGTTGACTCATGTCGATTGGGGTTCTAGCTATAGCTAAGTCATTCTTGCTGAATTTCTCAAGAATTTTATCCACATAATGAGACTGTCTTAAAACAAGTCCATTTGAAACTCTAGAAATTTTCACGCCAAGGATTACATCTGCTAAACCCATATCTTTCATGTCAAACTTTGAGTTCAACATATCTTTTGTGGATTTAATCATTTTATCACAGCTTCCTATGATAAGCATGTCGTCTACATAAAGACACAAAAAGACGTAGCCATTTTTCGTGTTTTTAACATAGATACATTTGTCATTAATTTTAAATCAACTTTCCATCATGACTTGATCAAACTTTTGATGCCATTGTTTAGGTGCTTGTTTCTAGCCATACAATGACTTTACTAACTTGCACACTTTATTTTCTTGCACCGGCGCAGAAAATCCTTCGGGTTGTTCCATGTAAATTTTCTCTTCTAATTTCTCCATTTAGAAAAGCGATTTTGACATCCATTTAATGTACTTCAAAATTCTGCAATGTGGCTATTGCAAGTACAATTCTTATGGATGTTATTCTCGTAACAGTAGAATATGTATCAAAGTAATCAAGGTCTTCCTTTTGCTTGTAACCTTTAATTACAAGTCTTGCCTTATACTTGTCAATTGTTCCATCCGTCTTCATTTTCCTTTTAAAAATCCACCTATATCCTAGTGGTTTACTTCCCGGAGGAAGATCCACTAATTATAAGTCTTGCCTTATACTTGTCAATTGTTCAATCTCATTTTTAATGGCATCTTTCCACAAAGGTCCTTCCGAAGAGCTCACGGCCTATTTATAACTTTGTGGTTCACTTTCAAGCATATAGGTTAGAAAATCCGGGTCAAAAGATTTTTCTACCCTACCTCGTTTGCTCCGTCGAGGTTCTACCTCCGCTTCATCATTTCCATCATTTTCAACATGATGATTTCTTCCTTCTACTTCTTCTTCTTCTTCTATTGAATCATGTCTCCTTTTAGATGAACTTGTCTCATCTCTTTTGCACGGAAACACATTCTCAAAGAAATAAGCATTTCTTGACTCCATTATAGTATTCTTGTGTATATCTTGAATTTTCGATTCATGCACAAGAAACCTATAAGCACTACTATTGTAAGCATATCCGATAAATATGCAATCAATAGTTTTTGGTATGTGTTCTTTTAGTACCCCCTTCTTTCCTTTGTCATTACTCCCTTATATGTGAGCCATATTCCTTAACTTACTGTGGGTGATCACATCTTTTGCAACATCTAGATTGTGTTTCATTTTCATTGTTGGTTTTGATTACAGAACCTTAAAAGACCCTCTCAAATTCGGAATTCTTAGTACAAATTTAAGTTTCTTGTGAATATGTATTTCTGTTCAAAGAAAAACTGATTGATTGTCTCTCTGTGTTCCAAGGAAGATAGTCTCGTTTGATTTTTGATGATCAACAAATATAAACTTTGATCGAATATTAATGTCAATCTAATCGCTTTTTTTTTTTTAATTGATTTTTTTATTAATAAATGGTCTAATCAAATACAAGAGTGATACTTTTTGAAAGCGCATTTGATGGATATTGACCTTGAACACTTTATATAGAGAGAAATATCCGGTGGAATTGCCACAACATGCATGCAAGTAGAGAATGACTAAGAACTGCTTTGCTGCATTCCCAGGCTGAAAAGATCCATGCATATCTAGTTGTTATTTTGAGAATATCTCCTGTGCATATCTCGGAGATTATAGAGCATATCTTTTTATTTTGTGTATATCTCTTAGTTTTTGAACAGATTTTTTCTTGTACAGCAAGTAGGATTCTTTTCTATTTATACTCCTCACATTGTAACCAGCGAGATATGAAAAATAAGAGAGAAAGTTTTACTGTTCGAAACCATCTCAATTTTATCATGGTATCAGAGCGAATTACCATCTGAGCTTCCGCACACATTTTTTTTTTTCATGACTAACCCATCAGACGATAACGGCAAGGCGAAGATGGAAGTTCCTGCGGCTGGTGGAGGGACTTTTGACATAATGTCGCCTTACTATATTTCAGCATCAGACAACCCCAACACAATATTCGTGAGCGATCTTCTCCGAGATGGAAATTTCGCAAATTGGGCAGATGAGATGTCCAATGCCCTCTTTGCGAAAAACAAATATGGTTTTGTTGATGGAACCATCACAGCCCCGGCAGAAGGTGGATCGGATTTGTTGGCTTGGAAACGTTGCAATGCTATGGTGAAGGGTTGGCTCAACAGCGCAATGGAGAAGGAGATCCGAAATAGCGTTAAGCGAGCCAATACTGCACAAGAGATGCAGGACGATCTCAATGAAAGATTTGGGAGCGTTAGTGCACCAAGAGCCTACGAACTTAAACGTGCCATCACTATGACACGTCAAGAAAATTTATCGGTCTCGGCCTATTACACGAAGTTGAAAGGGGTGTGGGACGAGATACATTCAATTGAGCCAATTCCTAAGTGCTCGTGTGCCGGTTGTACTTGTGATGCTCCAAAGAAATTGGCCGAGATAAAGGAGAAGGAAAAGTTGTATGAGTTCCTAATGGGTCTAGATGCGAGTTTTGGGACCATTAAAACCCGGATCTTGAGCATGAACCCCACGGTTAATCTTGGGCTAGCGTATCACCTTGTATCACAAGACGAGAAGCAAAAGCATGTTGTGTGGTAAGATTGAAGTCGAAGCTGCGGCCTTCCGGGCACACAGTGGACGGCATCCCACAAGAGATGATGGGAAAGGAACGCGAAGGAGAAACCAAGGTGCACGCATTGTGGAAAATTTTACCACACGGTTGAGAAGCTGTTTTGAGATCATTGGGTATCCGGAAAAGGAAAGAAAAAGGGCAACGGCGGCGGCTTGAAGGCGAAGGGACGGAAAAGCAAACACAGTGACGGGAGAGGCAAGTCCAATACCTGGCTTTTCAAGTGAGCGGTATCAGCGGTGATGCAATTCTTTTCGGACAAATCTGGTGGTGAGAAACAAGGGTCAGCCACTGCAAATATGGCGGGTAAGGTGTATGGTATGGACTCATGGGTAATAGACTCGGGTGCGAGTGAACATATCACTTGCAATGGTAAAATACTTAATAACCAAGTCAAGCCAATCTCTCCGATGCCGGTTAAGATACGAATGGGGACACTATACTGTCAAAAGTATTGGCAATGCGTAGCTTCCAAATGGACTCGAAAATACAACACGTTTTGAACATGCACGATTTTCAATGCAATTTACTTTACGTCGATCGATTAACGAAAGATCTAAATTGTGCCTTGACATTTTTTCCCGATTTTTGTGTGATACAGGACTTAGCTTCGAGGACTCTGATTGGGATGGGTAGGCGCAGCGACGGTCTGTATCATTTGGAGCCGATGGCAAGACAACAAAGAGCTATGGTGGCAACGGTAGATGAGCGGGTATGGCACAGACGTTTGGGTCATAGTTCTACTTTAAATTCTCAGTATTTTCATGATATTAGTGGTAATTGTTCAAAAGGAGAGAAAGAACATTGTGAATCCTGTTTAAAGGCGAAAATGACAAGACTTCCTTTTTCTCCTAGTAGCATTCAAACACATTCTTGTTTTGAGTTAATTCATTGTGACATTTGGGGAGGTTATAAAACACCGTCTTTGTCCGGTGCACATTATTTTCTAACCATTGTCGATGATTTTAGTCGTGGCGTTTGGGTTTATTTAATGAAGCACAAACATGAAGTTTATGATTATCTTACTATGTTTTGTAACATGGTAAACACCCAATTTGATAAAAAGGTCAGGAGGATTAGAAGTGACAATGGGGGGGAATTTCAGTCCAATGAAATAATGGTATACTACTCCTCTGATGGGATTGTTCTTGAAACTTCCTGTACCGATACACCGCAGCAAAATGGGGTAGTAGAGCGAAAACACCGTCACATTCTTGAAATGGCTAGGGCTCTTCGTTTTGAAGCAGGATTACCCAAAGGTTTTTGGGGGGAGTGTGTCCTAACCGCTGCCTACATCATAAATAGATTACCCACAAAAATTCTCAAAAATATAACTCCATATGAAGTCCTTTTTCAAAGAAAACCCACTTTTGACCATCTTAGGGTTTTTGGGTGTTTAGTCTATGCTAAAGATAACAAGAAAGGGGGAGACAAATTTGACCAACGGGGTCGTCCTTGTGTTTTCATAGGATATCCTTTTTCTCAAAAAGGGTACAAAGTTTTCGATCTCGAGATGAAAAAATGCTACACTTCCCGTGATGTCAAGTTTATTTAAAATAATTTCCCTTTTAAGGAGTTGAGTCAAAACAAGAACATAGCAAACAGAGACAAGGTTGATTTTGTTGATGAAGATTTTTTTGAGATATCCATGCCATCTTTTGGGTCGAATAATAATACCCCAGGAGACCAGCATGAGCCGAGTTATCAAGGGCCTAGCAGCCCGTCTGTTTCTGGCCAGAGTGATGAACAAGTTGAGTCAAATGGATCCCATGCAATCGAGCAGATTCAAACCGAGGCTCATCGCAGAAGCACACGGACCAAGCATCAGCCCAAACATCTTGAAGGATATATGGTTGACTTGCCATCCTCTATTGACCATGCGCCATCCGTCTCCAATTCAGAGAACTCGACGGTATATCCTCTATCTAACTTTGTTTCCTATAAAAGATTTTCTCCTAATCATAAAGCTTTCCTTGCGGCTATCACCTCCAATGATGAGCCTAAATACTATTATCAGGCTGTCAAGCACAAACACTGGAGAGAAGCTATGAAATTGGAGATTAATGCTTTGGAAGCAAACAACACATGGACACTCGAGCCTTTACCTCAAGGAAAGAAGGCAGTCGATTCCAAATGGGTGTACAAAATAAAATACAAGCCAAATGGTGAAGTTGAACGATACAAGGCTCGTTTGGTGGCAAAGGGCTTCACGCAAGTTGAAGGAATAGACTTTCACGAGACATTTGCCCCGGTAGCAAAATTGGTCACTATGAGATGTCTCCTCACAGTTGCAGTGAAGAAAGGTTGGCATGTTCATCAACTCGATGTGAATAACGCCTTCCTCCATGGAGACTTGTTGGAAGATGTATACATGAAGATTCCTCAAGGATTTGCTAAGGAAGGAGAAACAAGAGTGTGCAAACTCCGAAAGTCCTTATACGGATTGCGCCAAGCCTCAAGGAACTGGTATCATAAATTCACCAAAGCCCTTCTCTCGATCGGTTTTCGCCAGTCTAAAGCAGATTACTCGCTGTTCATTTTTAAAACGGGGGCCATCTTCGTCGCGGCTCTAATCTACGTTGACGACGTGATTCTAGTAGGGAATGATGACACCAAGATTGAACAGGTAAAGAAACATCTCCATGATCTTTTTAGTATCAAAGACTTGGGGCCATTGAAGTATTTTTTGGGAATAGAGGTGGCTAGATCTCCGGAAGGCATGGTTTTGAGTCAAAGAAAGTATACGTTGGATATACTTGAAGAAAGTGGACTACAAGGAGGACGGCGGCGGCTTCCCCGTAGGAACAAAACCTAAAGTTTGGTCCGGATGATGACGGCCGGTTGGTGGATGCCTCATGATATCGCGGAGTTGATTGGGCGTCTATTATACTTGACGGTTACGCGTCCAGGACATTCAATTTCTTTGTGAATAGATTAGCTCAATTCTTGTCGACACCAAGACGGACTCATTGGTTGGCTGCCATGCGAGTTCTACGATTCCTTAAGGGCACAGCAGGACAGGGACTGTTTTTACCCGTCAAAGGTGATCTGCATCTTAACGCATTTTATGATGCCGATTGGGGAGCCTGCCTCATCACAAGACGATCCTGCACTGGATATTTCATTTCCCTTGGAGATGCCCCGGTTTCATGGAGAACAAAGAAGCAATCTGTGGTATCTCGCTCATCGGCCGAGGCAGAGTACCGAGCCATGGCGACAACTGTGAGTGAAATTGTTTGGCTTAGATGGCTCTTGCTCGATCTTGATGCTCCTCAAACCAAACCCACTCCGTTACATTGTGATAATCAAGCCGCGTGCCATATAGCAAACAATCCAGTTTTTCACGAGAGGACGAAACACGTGGAGATGGACTGTCATTTTGTTCGAGAAAGGGTAGCATCTCTTGATATTGTCCCATGTAATATCTCAACGAACGATCAAGTGGCTGATTTGTTTACTAAAGCATTCGGGGCTACACGGTTCAAGTTTTTGGTTGGCAAACTGGGCATTCGTGACCTCCATGCGCCAGTTTGAGGGGGAGTGAAAAGATCCATGCATATCTAGTCGTTATTTTGAGAATATTCCTGTGCATATCTCGGAGATTATAGAGCATATCTTTTTATTTTGTGTATATCTCTTAGTTTTTGAACAGATTTTTTCTTGTACAACAAGTAGGATTCTTTTCTATTTATACTCCTCACATTGTAACCAGCGAGATATGAAAAATAAGAGAGAAAGTTTTACTGTTCGAAACCATCTCAATTTTATCACAGGCAGATCAGGATTTCATATGTGAAAATCATTCTTCCAATTTCTGATCTAGTCGTGGATGGACACGGTCGGGATGCTAGTGGCTTCTGCAGTAATCAATCGAAGAGACTTGTTAAAAGATGTAGAGAACGAAGATTCCGCGGTTCAACTAGTGGACACTCTTGAAATATCAGCAGCTTCCGCTTCATTCCTTTAGTTTGGCCGGCTTTACCTTGCAAAAGACTCCCATCTCCCTTTCAGGTTTCGCTGAATGATCAACACGACGACTCTCTTCAGTTGGCAGCTCAAGACTTTCACCCCACTTCTTTCCTCCACCTTATAAATTAAGACAAAGATGAATCTTTTTTTAAAAAAAAAATTGAGTTTTTTATATTATAAATGATAGATAAATTATCTTTAGGCTATATCAAATAGCCTATAAATAGACTACTATATGTCCTAAGAGGATTTGAAGTCGCTATCTTCACTATTAAAATTAATATCAATTTTTAAAAAAAAATGTCCCAAAATAAATGTCATTTTTTGAAAAAAAATAAAAAAATCCCCAATTGTTTTTTAATCATATTTTTTTACTAGTCATTTTATAATTGCAAAATTAAATGTTTAGAAGGTTGTTTAGAAGGTGAATAATTAGAATATTTATACAAATAAATGTCATAAAATTTGATTTACAAAATGATGTTATGATTTTATTAGTACTTTTAATGAAATGTGCCGGGTTAACAATCAATTCAATCAGTCAAATATTGTCATATTATTTTGTAAATTTCCTTTTGTACTTCTAGCATTGTCTTTTCAGAATGTCCTTGAAAAATTGAATTTGAATACTCCCTCAGCCAGATTTATGATTTCACTATTCGGTTTAGTTACACAAATTAAGGAAAAATTGAAAAAGGTGATGTGTTAAGACTTAAATGATTGGATAGAAGAGAGGAAATAAAGTAAATGGGTTATTGTTATGATTATAACAAATGAGATCTATTTCTAAAAATAAACCTTTAAATGGAACACCTGTTTGATAAATAAGTGAATTTATAAATGGGATGGAGTGAGTATAAATTTATGAACACGTAGGAACACGGACAAGTAACTTATTCCCTCCATTTCATCTCAAAACGCAATAGCTTTTTGAACACGTTAATTAAGAAAAAATGGGGTAAGACAGAGGTATTGTAAGTATAAAAATTAAAATAGGATAGAAAATGAGTTGAAGAAATAGTAAGTTATTTGATATTATGATTATAAAAATAAAATAAGATAAAGAATAAGTGACAAAAATAATACTCCCTTCGTCCCAATAGTAGCTGCCCAAAATTTGGATTGCACGCAAATTAATAAAATGAAGGGAAAGTAAAAATGTTGTGAGTGTAATTTGAAAATAGGAGAGAGAATGAGTGGAGGGAATAGTAAATTATAATGGTGTTGTGAGTATTAAAATAATGTAGAAGAGAAAATGAGTGGAGGGAATAGTAAAGATTTCTTTGTCAAAAAAGGAAAGTGAAAGCTATTAATGGGACACTCAAAATGGCAAAATAGGAAGCTACTGTTGAGACGGAGAGAGTATATTTTTTTATCATTTTGAGCACTCCATTTTAAAATAAAACGAATTAAAAGAAAAATAAGTTTAATTGAGATGGGACGTAAGGAGTATTTGGGTACATGTTTATGAGTATACTCCCTTCGTTCCATTTATAACTTGACCTTTTTTGGTATAGCACGTAAATTAAAAAAACATGTTAGTGGAGAAAGTGTTGCGTATAAAAGTAAAATAGAAGAGAGAATGAATGGAGGAAATAGTAAAATTGATTGGTATTGTGAGTATAAAAGTAAATTATGAGAGAGAATTATTGGGTGAAATAGTAAATTTTTTTTGTCATTTTTAAAAGGATAAGATTTTTAACGAAATATTCGTTTTAGCAAAAGGTGAAGCTTCAAATGGGACATGGTACCGAGGGAGTAGTACTTTACATCTCAGCTGAGCATGACCAGATTTGAATCCTAATACCTAAAAAAAATTCACCCCAACCTCATAATAATTTATTTGTCTTTTCTTTGACATGTCGTTTCCCTTACATGAACACACACCTATCATAAATAGGTGATTGACCACTTGTCTAGGGGTACAACCCCCTAGCTAGCTGTGGACCTTTGCCTCCTCCATTAGACTTTACCTCTCGCTATTACTGCCGGATTTTGAATAGCTCCGGCTGCTATTGTTGCGGCCAATGATTCACTGACAACTCAAACCTACTTTCATAATTGACGGTCGAGATATATCAATTTCGATGGGACCCATAAATATTTTGAATTTGATCTCAACAATACACAAAACGTATACTCTCTCCATTCCGTCTGAAAGGGCACAAATTTTCTTTTTAAACATTTCATTTGAAAGAGCACAATTAAAAAATGGAATTTTTTTTATTATTTCTTTATTTGGAAAACCCACTTATCATACTCTCACAATAAATATTCACTAACTATTCTCTATCTCACTTTCTCTTTCTTAAATCACCATTCACTCACAATATTTATTCCACTATACTCCCTCCGTCCCACTCCAAGTATCACTTTTACTCAAAATGGCGTCCCGTTTGAAGCGTCACCTTTTCTAAAAAAAAAATGTTTTATTAATATCTATTATCCCATCCACTATTCCCTCCACTAATTCTCTCTCCTCTACACTCACAACACTTTTTAAATTCACTATTTCCTCCACTAATTCTCTCTCCTATTTTTAAATTACACTCACAATATTTTTTCTTTCCCATTTTTTCCTTAATTTGTGTGCCACCCATAAAAGGGTAACACTCTTGGTGGGACGGAGGGAGTACACTTTTTTTTTCTATATCACTTTTTTTAATTCCCGTATAATATAAGGACACAAAAATGCCCTTTTGGACGGTTCGTAGGGAGTATAAATAAATGAACGAGACCATTTCGATTTAGCAGTATTTTATAGTTATTGTAGTGAAAAGGTGATAAAATAATAGAGAAGAAAAGTAAAAAACCTCGAACAAAGATTAATCCAAACAGGGCGTTAATGATTCTATAATCTCTCATAACACTGCAACAACTGCATAAATCATAGATCCCTCCGTCCCAAAACAAATATTCAAAATTAAAAATAATCAAAAAAAAAAAAAGGAGACCAACCAACCTGTTGAAAACAAACATCAACGATCGGCCCAAAACAATGAGGTCAAAATATAGATTTCATATATGAATTTCAACATAATAAATTAGATTGAGCCGTCCCCGCCAATATCACCACCACCGCTCTCGCTGCCGCCGCCGTTAGAAGCCAATGAAACAGAAGAGGAATAACAGAACAAGCTGCAAAAAATGGGCTTGGAAAGGCAAGTTTCTACAACTAGCCATTTTCTTCACAACAGCTTCACAAGTAGAAGAAATAATCATTCCAAGAATATCCTCGTACAGCCACCCACCTCAGCAGCTTCCGCAACCACAACCACCGCCGGCGGCCGCGGCACAACCCTAGCATCAAACAAATGTAAGCTTTTTCCACTTCCTTGTCAGAGAGAACAGCTCAAAGAAACATACAAGTGAAGGAGAGAATGAAGAAAGAAGAAATCTTGAAACCGTCCCACAAAAATGTTTTTTGTTTCTTGAATGGTGTGGTGATAGAAAACAAAGGACAAATCTCAAATATGAAGATGAAATGTACTCCCTCCGTCCCAATAAAAGCTTCACCAATTACCCAAAAGGGCGTCCCGTTAGAAGCTTCACCTTTCCTTTTTTGGACATAAAATATTATTATTTCCTCCACTCATTCTCTCTCCTACATTATTTTAATACTCACAACACCATTATAATTTATTATTCCCTCCACTAATTCTCTCTCCTATTTTCAAATTACACTCACAACATTTTTTTTCCCTCCCATTACCATAATTCCCGTGCCCAAGAAAAATGGTGAAGCAATTGGTGGGACGGAGGGAGTAGTAAAAATGAGGACTGTAGTGTTACACAGTGATTGTCTGTCTCACGACACCTCATCTTCTCTCTCCATCCACTTAATCATTCAACTGCTTTCTCAACTACACCCCCCACAATATGCTAGTTTAGTTTAAAATTCAACTCCTCCCAACTCATCATTCTATATCCCATCAGTTTGAGTGTTTTTTTTGTGTGTCCAAATCAAATGAAACTTATATCAATTTGTAGGGGGAAAAAATGGTTAATTTTGGTGAAAAAAAAATTAAAAAAAATTAATTTACTAGGTGATAATTCAACTCAAATTGAAAAATGAGTGTTTTTTTTTGTGTGTCCAAATCAAATGAAACTTATATCAATTTGTAGAGAAAAAAAATGATGAATTTTGGTGAATTTTTTTTTTAAAATCATTTATTATGAGATAATTGAGCTTAAATAATTGGGTGAAAAAATGATAAAGTACGGACCAATCAAACGGCGTCACGTGTCATTGAAGCAAAAAAAAAAAAAAGGCTTCACGCGCCTTATCATGCACGGACCAATGCCACGGCGCCACCACGTGTCCCACAACTCCCTCTTTCAACCGGGTTGAACAATTTCAACCCAACCCTTCAACTACCCTATTACCCACCCTCAACTAACTTAATCCCTCTCAACTCCCTTATTCAACTCTCTATTGTACATGGTCTAATTGAGGCCACCTACTTGTGTCCGATCAGCATTATTTTAGGCAGATTTAAGTATTATTCCTTCTATCTGTTTGAAAGGAAATTTTTATGTTTTTGCACGAGAATTAAGAAAAGTGATACTCCCTCCGTCCCATAACAAGTGACACAGTTACTGTTCCGTACGGAAATTAAGGAAAAAGTGAAAAGGTTGATATGTTGTGAGTGTAGATAGTTGAGTAGGAGAGAGAATGAATGGAGAGAATAGTAAATTATAATGGTATTGTGAGTATTAAAATAATGTAGGAGAGAGAATGAGTGGAGGGAATAGTAAAGATTCTTTGCCATTTTAGGAAGTGGGACTTATTAGTGGGACGTCCAAAATGGCAAAGTGTGTCACTTGTTGTGGGACGGAGGGAGTATAGAAAAAAAAGTGTATAGTAAAATAAATGTTGTGAGTAAAAGGTGATGTAGAAAAGAGAAAGTGGGGTAGGAAATAGTTAGTGGATATTTATTACGAGAGTATGACAAATGTGTCCCACAAATTAAAAAATAATAAAAAAAAATCTATTTTTGAGTTGTGCCTTTTCAAATGGGACGTCCAAAAAAGAAAATTTGTGCCCTTTCAAATGGAACGGAAGGAGTATCTATCAAGTTTAAGCGACTCCGTTGTAGAGATTTTAATTTCAATACCCTGATGGCTAAAATTGATAATAGATGATTAATAATTTCACAAAAGAAAAAAAAATAATAATGAGGCCACCTAATTTAACAATGAAATGAGCAAACTGTGTGTTGTGTAAGTGCGCAAAGTGTTTCACATTTGTGGTGAGAATTCTATAAGCAGTACTCTCTTAGTCTCAAAATTTTTTGAAAATACTTTTTATTTCAAAATATTTAAAGTTTTATAGTATTTTTTTATAAAATGTTGATATATTATACGTTAGCTACCTTTAATTATAATTAGTTAATTATTATTGTAAAAGTATTTAAATGTCTGCCTACTTGAAATATTGAAAAGATAATTTAATATATTTGATATTTATTATTTGTTTTCTTGAGGATAACTCCAATATTGACTTCAAAATTAAATTTTGATACCTATTCAAATGAGTTATTATCTCAAATAGTGAAATGTAAGATACCAAAATTTGGAGTATAGTTAAGATGGATATCAAATTTGGTACCTTCCTCAACTACACACCAAAATTTGGTATATACTCCTTCCGTCCCAATAATTGCTTTCCATTTTTTGTAAAGCACACAAATTAAGAAAATGGGAGGGAAGAAAAAATGTTGTCAGTGTAATTTGAAAATAGGAGAGAGAATGAGTGAAGAGAATAGTAAATTATAATGGTGTTGTGAGTATTAAAATAATATAGGAGAGAGAATGAGTGGAGGGAATAGTAAAGATTTCTTTGTCAAAAAAGGAAAGTGAAAGCTATTAACGGAACATCCAAAATGGCAAAATGAAAAGCTACTATTGAGACGGAAGGATATGCGTTTAACCACTAGAGATACTAACTCTTTTGTATAGGTACCAATATTTGTCACCTTTCATAAATAAATAAATTTACATTTTCTTTCTTTTTCTATTTTTTCTTTTATTACTTTTTGACATCTTATTTTTTTAAGCCCACTTGTGACTTTTGGCACTTTTTTTATTCACTTTTTATTTTTAATAATTTCAAATACTCCCTCCGTTCCAATAAGTGTTTCACCCTTTTGAGTGAGCACGCAAATTATGGAAATGGGAGGGAAAAAAAATGTTATGAGTGTAATTTGAAAATAGGAGAGAGAATTAGTTGAGGGAATAGTAAATTATAATGGTGTTGTGAGTATTAAAATAATATAGGAGAGAGAATGAGTGAAGAAAATAGTAAAGATTCTTTGCCAAAAAAGAAAAGGTGAGACTTCTAACGAGACGCCCTTTTAGGTAATTAGTGAAGCTTTTATTGGAACGGAGGGAGTATATAATTAGTTAAAATATTCCAAATGTAAAATAAATTTAACAATATGAAAATAAAATTTTGAGTCATTAATTCGATACTAGTTATTGGATATGCTAGTACTTTTTACATAGAAATCAAAATGTGATACCTAACATACCATTGAAGATAGTAATATTTGATATCAGAATAATGTTCATAGCTATCAAAATTTGATTTTGATACTTACTCCATTTGTTCCTTATAAAATTTCACTTTTGTCATTTTTGGCGTTTCATAAGATTTTACTTTCCTAAAATGATAAAGATTCTTTGCTATTTCTCCCACTAATTCTCTCTTTAACTTTACTTTTATACTCACAACACCAATCAACTTACTATTTCCTACCCCACCTTTTTCTTATACCTCAATTTTTATACTCACAACAGTTACACAATTTACATATTTTCTAAATTTTTGTGCAAAGTCCATTTGTAAAATTTTACATACAATGGAGGGAGTAATTAGTCTTAACTTTCGTGCATCGGATTTTTTTCTCAAATAATTCAATTTTAAAAATATAAATTCCAAAATAACATACATTTAAAACTATTTTCCAAAATGATCAACTTTTTAGAACTCGCTATACGGTATAGCGAGTTCATCATGTTACCGTTGAAACTCACAACACCATGTAGCGAGTTTATTTTAATTAGGGTTAATCTAGTTGGCGTTTAATTAGTAATTACAAATAACCTAAATCGCTAAAACCGGTCCTTCGACCGATGATAATGAAGTAAATGAAATAGGTGACATCACCACTAATGTGGTATCAGTAGATCTTAAGAAGAAGTACAGAAGGAGAAAAATTAGTGAAGTGAGAGAAAATGGTAGCATGAGAGAAAATTATGTTGCAATGGTAGCATGAAAGAGAATTAAGAAACCTATCAAGGAGAAATCGGTCATACAATGAAGAAACTGGTCACTTCACTTCACTCTCGACCGAGCATAGCATGACAGAGAATTAATTTGCAACCCTGTCTCATTATCCAAATTTTCTCTAACTTCACTTTCAAAGTAATATTAAAGCGGACAAATTTATTTTTTCTTATTATAAATAGTTTCTTGAATATATTTTATTAATAATATTTTAACAAAGTTTAGTTCGAGAAATAAATAAATAAATTATATTCACCTTTAAAATATATTTTTAATACTCCCTCCGTCCCACCCGAATTTGGACAAAGTTACTTTACACGGAGATTAAGAAATAACAATAAGATAATAAAAATGTGTGGTAGAAAATGAAGAGAGAGAATGAGTGGAGTTAATAGTGGTTGGTTGAATAAATTGTATGGTGGAGAATGAGTGGAGTTAATGAGTGAGTGGGGTAGGCCCATTTTTTTATTATTATAAACTTTCCTTTTTGGGTTGTCCAAATTCGGATGGGACGCCCAAAAAGGAAATTTGTCCAAATTCGGGTGGGACGGAGGGAGTATGTATTAGAATATACTCCCTCCGTCCCACGTAAATGTGAACTAACTTTTTGGGTGTGGAAATTAAGGAAAAGTAGGAGAGAAATAGGTGGAGGAGGTGTTTGTGAGTATGAATAATTAAATAGGAGAGAGAATGAGTGGGAGGAATAGTTAGGAGAGAGAATGTTATGAGTGTAAAAGTGAAGTAGAAGAGAGAATGAGTGGGTGGAATAGTGAATACTCCCTCCGTCCCACTATAGTTGACACCCAAGGGGTGGGTTCAAAAACCAAGGAAAAAAAATAAAATAAAAAAAATGTGTGGTGGAAAATGAAGAGAGAGAATGAGTGGGGTAAATAGTAGTGTTGGTTGAATAAATATGTGGTAGAAAATGAAGAGAGAGAATGAGTGGTGGGGTAGAGTGAATATAAAAATATAAAAACTTGGTTATTTTTGGAAGGTGTCAAGTATAGTGGGACGGCCCAAAATGGAAAGAAGTGTCAAGTATAGTGGGACGGAGGGAGTATTTGTTTTCATTTTGGGCAGTCCACATTTACGTGAGACGGATCAAAATGGAAATAAGTCCGCATTTACGTGGGACGGAGGGAGTATTTAGATAATTTATATCATAAAATTACTTTATACTCGTTCGTAAAGGAATATTTTATATTTTCTTCCTCTTAAAATAAATATTTAAAATATATATATATATATATATATATATATATATATATATATATATATATATATATATATGTATATATATATATATATATAGTCAAAATCCAATTTGATTTTTTTTTACGTTATTTTGAAAGAGGAAGTGAATAAATATTTATTTAGAAGAATCTTTGACATACTTTAATACTCGTAAAGGAATATTTTATATTTTCTTTCTCTTTACCGATTTTTCTCCTTCTGTATGACCGCTTTCTTCTTCTTAGGATCTACTGATTAATGTCATATTAGTGGTTATGTCACCGATTTCATTTACTTCATTATCCTCGGTCGAAGGACCGATTGTATCGATTTAGGTTAATTGTAATTATCAATTATACGCCAACGAGATTAACTCTAATAAGCTAAACTCGCTAAATGGTGTAGCGAGTTTCAACGGTAACATGTTGAACTCGCTATACCGTGTAGCGAGTTTTAAAAAGTTGATCATTTTGAAAAATAGTTTCAAATGTGAGTTATTTTGAAATTTATATATTTAAAATAGAATTATTTGAGAAAAAAATCATGCATTCGAGATATCCTAATGCATGCGAGAAAGTCCTATATCTAAGATGCAAAACTTTGAGCTTTTTGTGGGTTTAATTAGTCTACTTAATTTTAATTTAAGAGCCGTCAATTTGAGATCGTTATGTCGAAAAGTCATGTCCCGTCATACAAATGTGACAGGATGAGATTGTATGATATAATCTAGTATAAAAGCGGGCATATTTGGGATATCATGTTTGAACACAGGACAAGATAGTACGGGACGTCCCACATTTTTATAATTTTTATTTTTTTATCCTCAAATAAATTTTAGCACTTAGTTCTTAGTTTATTTTTTAGATTGTCCATTGTTTTGTTGTGATATTTAAGATATTTTATGAATTTATTTATCTTGTTGAATTGTAAAAGATTAATGTTATGTTTTAAATTTAATGTTTTGGTAATATATCAGTAAGATTTTAGTTTTATAATATTAGGGATCGTTTGGTAGCCCTTTTTAGCTGGTGGATAGGATTATTAGTCCAATAAGCTTGATGTTTGGTAGATTAAATACAATCGGTGTAATAATCGTAACAATCCAGATAAGGTCTTTTATCACTTTATACCTTTCATATTTATCCCAAAAAAAGGAGGTATAATTAATCCCTGAAATATTAATCTTCTGACTATTAATACATTCTAATCATATCAACATATCAAATGAGACCTTAGCGTCTTTTTGTCCCCTTTTTTTTCCGCATTTTATCGTGTTCCGAAGTGAAATAGGACGGGACAAAAAATTTCTATCCTGCAAAAAATGTGAAACGTCTCATCCCATCCTTAAAATTGCAAGATTTCACGTCATATTCCATTTTCCAGAATTGACAACTATTCCCTTTGTCTCATTACAAGCTTCACCTTTTGTTAAAATGGGTGTTTCATTAAAAATTTTATCTTTCCTAAAATGAAAAAAATCTTTTATTTTTTCTTTATTTACGTGTCATCTCACCATCATGAAGTTTGAAATGGGACGGAGAGAGTATATTTAATTTTAAGTGGGTATGCAGTGATTTATGAAAAGACTGACTTTTCTGAGCCAAATAGGGCGTAAATTTCAAGGTCTTGGTTAATCGAGCCCTTACCCCAAGACTGTGTAATTTAATTTAAAGGTTTTTCTCTCTAGGTTGGCCAATGGTCGCATCACCTACTACTATAACCTAACCCTCATCCAAGCTTGGGTTTGACGACCCTCTGGCTCTGGTCAATCACACTTGACTTGATCAACCCTCAAGGTTCACAATAATTTTAAAATTACTTTATTATTAGTTCTTTCTTAGTTTAAGCCTCAATTTAAGATTTAATTTTTTTATTACCTAAATTGAAAAATGGCACTTGTCATTTTTATAACAAAAACACTCTACTCATTTTTTCTTTCTTACTTTACTTTTCATATTTACAACATTTAATTTTTCTTAATTCTCTTGACAATTGTCAGAAAAAGATTTGCTTTAGCAAATGATTCCCTCTCCCAATTCCTACTTGGCGGGGAGTGCTTGGCTTACCGAGTTTGCCCTTGCCCTTTTTCTCGTGCCAGTAAAAAAATTAAAAATATTAAACCAGGACAACGAAGGAAATATTTGATTGCGACATAAGTCAATTAATAAAAATTAAATATTATTCCCGCTATAGCATAAATTAATTTGATTTAAAATAGATAAGGTTGTATTAAGAAAACATATCTTAGTTTTGTAGTTTGAAGATGTCTTCTCACTTTCATGACCTTTATATGAAACACAATACTCCCTCCGTTCCCAAGAACTTTACCCCTTTACTATTGAGAATGAAAAATAAGAAATAATGTTATTAAAGTATACTCCCTCCATCCCACTTCAATAGAGACCAACTTTTTGGGTGTGGGAATTAAGGAAAAGTGATGTAAAAAAGAGAAAAAGTTAAATGTTGTGAGTATGAAAAATTAAATAGGAGAGAGAATGAGTGGGAGGAATAGTTAGGAGAGAGAATGTTGTGAGTGAAAAAGTAAAATATGAGAGAGAATGAGTGGGGTAAATAGTGAAGATTCATTTCCATTTTGGGAAGTATCAATTGAAGTGGGACGGACCAAAAAGGAAATAAGTATCAATTGAAGTGGGACAGAGGGAGTATGTTGTGAGTGGGAAGAGAGAGAATGAGCACAAAATCTGGGGAGAAACGCGTTTCTCCGTCGCTTATGGAGAAACGGGGCTTGTTATGTCGTGCGACATACCTAGCCACAAAAACTGGATATCACTTCATCAGCTTCTGGATATCCAGAAGCTTTGTAAAGGATATCCGTAGCTTTGAAAAGGATAGGGAAGCTTTGAAAAGGATATCCGAAACCAAATATTTTTTCTCGGATATCCTTTACAAAGCTTCCTATCCATTTCAAAGCTTCAGATATCCGTAGCTTTGTAAAGAATATCCAGAAAAAATACTTGGTTTCTGGATATTCTTTACAAAGCTTCCGCCTATCCATTTCAAAGCTTCCTGATATCCAGAAGCTTTGTAAAGGATATCCAGAAACTGGCTACTTACGTCGCGCGACATAATAAGCCCCGTTTCTCCATACGCGATGGAGAAACGCGTTTCTCCCCAGACGCACTCGAGAATGAGTGGAGAGAATAGTAAATTTGAAAAGTGTTGTGAGTGGGAGGAGAGAGAATGAGTGGAGAGAATAGTAATTTTTTTTTCCTTTTTAGGAAAGTGGAATTTTAAAGTGAAACACCTAAAATAGTAAAAGGGATAATGTTTTATGGGACAGAGGGAGTATGTTGAACGGGTGGATCAAAATGGTGGCAAGGAGTGAGGATGTATGGATGGAAGGTGAATCACAAAGGGATCTGACACCGATCCTACGATCGAGCAGTGGCAGCGCTGCGGTCAATCGCATGCCCCACAATTAAAGACAAGGGAACGCAATAACTTTAGCCCTCTTCTCTTAGATCATGATTAGCGGTAAATCAAAATTGGTTTATTCTTTGTAATTTGATAAATCAATTTTGGTTCATGTCAAGTGGCTAAATATTCGTTTATGACCATGAATGAATTAGTGAATGAAAATTGGTCCAAGCTATATGTGTATTTTGTAATTTTGACATTTTTGAAATTATATTATTGAAATAAAAATATTAAAAATGTTTATAATTTCTTTGTCTATATAAATAAATGGAGTCTAATTTTATAATATTTGACATAATTTATATATTGATATTAAAAAATGATTCTAATATTTTATTATTGTATATATTTGATAAAATTTTATTTTTTATATATTTAAATTTTCTCTTACGTCAAACGTCGTTTAGGTCAAAATTTCAAAAACCTTCATTTTTTCACCTATAAATAGAACTCCAAATTGCTAGATTAATGTATATTATTAATTTTATAATATCAAATTTCTATTAAAAAATATATCTGTGAACGAAAAATTCATTCATCACCATAGTAATATGTTCTACGTGAACAAAATTTCGTTTACGAAATAGTTTCGATAACGTGATGAACAAATTCACCACTGTTGTGGATGCTCTTATACCCACATCCAAACACTGTCATCATAATACTATAGAACAGCATAGAGACAGAATGTCTGAGGCCAAATTCAGAAACAAGATAAAGCAAACACACATACAAGTAACACAACAAAGTGTGTGTGTGTGTGTGTGTGTGAGAGAGAGAGAGAGAGAGAAGGGCAATGTACCTTCCAGTGAAGAAGGGCAATAAAAGGCACCAATTCCAAGACAAATATCAGTCCATCCTGATTAAAGCTCTGATCTAGCCAAGTTTAAAAAAAAAAAAAAAAGTTATTACAAATATTACTCCATATATGGAGCCAAACCCACATGGGCATCAACTCAAAGATTGAAGCTTTGTCCAAGGAAAGGCATGAACATTATTCAAGAAAATCAAAGAAAGTGGAAGATACATACATATATATCAATCATTTTCACTAGAGATCATTAAAGATTTATGTTACTTCTTTTGGGGTGATTAAAAAACACTGCTTTTATGAACATTTCTGTAGAGCCTGCCAAATATAACATCAGAGGTGTACTATTATGTCTACAGAATTTGCCAGTTTCTTTCTCCTTTCTTCATTCATACATTTGCATTTTTCCATGATCCATCATAATATAAAGCATTTGCCAGTTTATTTCATCTTTAGTGTGTGAGTGTGTGAGTGTGTGTGTGTGTGAGAGAGAGAGAGAGAGGACAGCAAACTAGCAACCAAAACCAAGTATACCAAATGTAGAAAAGAGTTGTGGGTACCTTTAAATTTTCTAGGGAAAAGAAGAATGTGGATGAAGACATTATTATTGATTAAAAGTGGAGGCACTTGAAGGCTGTCTTTATGTGGAGTTTGATGCAAGGTTATATGGCTATGGTGAAAGTATGTAAATGGCTACTTCACAATGGAGAGAGAGAGAGAGAGAGAGAGAGAGAGAGAGAGAGAGAGAGAGAAAATTACCCATTTTGTGGCATGATATATAGTAACTTGCTAGTATGAAAAAGATGGAGATATTGTGTTAAGGAACAATTAATTAATTAATTTTATTTTTATTTTTGGTACAATTTACTTATTTATTTATTTAATGTTTTGCAAAAGCAAAAGGTAGTTACATTACATCTCTCTTTATAGTCAAGCCATGGCTGATTGGAAGGGCTTTGATTAAGGCTTTAATAATGACAATTCACTTTTCAATTAACATCTTCACATTAACACAGCTTTGTAGTTGCTCCAAAATTTATACAGTATTTTACCACTTGATGTTTTTCTATATACTCTCGTATTGATTTAGAATTTTTGGTCAACTTAATAAAATTTTAAATAATAATTTAATGAAACAATAATTATCTTAATAAAAATTAAAAAGTTATTATCTTTTCACGATTGATAATACTTTCATTAACCATTTTTAAAATTTTTATTAGTATAATTATTTTTTTATTCAAATTATTGATCAATGTGTGATCAAATTGACTAAAAATTCTAAATCAGTAGTTGGGACGAAGTAAGTACAGTGAGTGTGTATTTTACTTATATGAGAATAGTGATAAAATGACACAATATTACAAGCCTTGGTTGTCACATTGGATAGAAAATACATAAAAAAAAATAACTAAATACTAAGATTTTACATTTGAAATTTTTATGCATATTATGTTTACTTTAGAACTAAATAGAAAATAATGTTTCAAAATCCTACAACTCACGTTAAAAGAACCTAGAGTTGATACATTAGATAAGCAAAGCAGCAGCGTTGCAGTAGACATAAGTCAATCGTGATTAGATTACCAAATCATGGTCGACAATATTCGATAAAACTTAAAATTTCAACCAATTACATTGCAACAACGTTCAAATCCAATTGACATGTCAAGCAAACGAAGATGAATTTCACATGATCACTAGATAATGATACAATTTTTGTACAAACTTGAGTAAAACTCATACATGTAATTGTTGTGTACGTACTTGTGCTCACGAAATGGAACTGAGAAATGTATGTGTTTGATTGCAGGATGTAACTTTAAAAAATTTCTTTGGAGGTGCATACAAGTGAAATACATAAACTAGTGTTTATAATGGGGCAAAAGAGATTATATATTGTTAATTAGGTTATCATTCTAGGCAATTCACCATATTTTGGTTGATTATAAGGATAATGCTTGGGGTTTATTGGAGGTTATTTTCCCATTTTTGTAAGTGGAAAAATGTAAGGGGCTTCAGTTCCGGATCTTGCGTCTACTCAAATTTGTCTTGCTCGGAATGTTTGGTTGCGTTTTTCTGTTAAATCAGAGGCTCTATTTTCTCAGATTTTCAAAGTTAAATCTTACCCCGTACTAATTTATTCATATATCAATTGTAGGCGCGGCCAACTTTTACTTGGCAGGGCATCTAGGTGTCCCAGTATCGAGTTCAAATGCAGCTTAGGTGTAAGATTGATATCAACATGGTCCATGTCCCTAAGATCTTAAAGATGTTAGTGCAAACACTAGTGTTGCCACTAGTGTTGCCTCCTATGTTAACAGACGGGATTGGTAAAAGTTTTATCATTTTACTTCACAAAATTAATTGGTGTTGATATTATATATTTTCTGCTTTTTAGTGTTATTGTAGGTCCAAATAATGATGAAATGTTGATCTATTTTGAAGCTACAAACAAGGAGTAAGAAGTAAATAAAATTTACAAGTAAATGTCTAAAATTTACAAGTAAATGAGACATTTGCTTGTAAAAACTTGAAGAGAAAGAAAGTTGTTAAGACTTCTTTTCAACCCATTCTAGGAGATCATGAATGTACAAATGTTGGAGGCTTAGGAGTACAAAGAGCGAAGCGAAGCATAGCAAAACTTGGTCCTGCTACAATACAATCAAGGAATAGTGAAGCTAAAGATGGGATAGTGGTTCCACTATCCACAGAAGGAGGAATTCTGGCTACTTGAAGTAGGCATCATGTCTATTCAGCCTATATAGTGCAAGGTAATAAATGACATAATCCATAAGCAAAGATCTGCTATAAGAGAAAACACACACCCTCGAATTATTGTCCTGAGTATTGCCAACACTTTATCCAACATTAGTGAAGTAAAGTGTTTTGGCTTTCACTCGTTGAGTGTTTCTGAGTGTGAGGTAGAGTGTTCTTTTAGAAGAGTGTGTTCTATAGTATTCGTTCCACAGTACTTTGATGTATAGTTATTAGGAAACTTTCGGCCTTATACTTAAAGTATATTTTATTGAAAAATCTTCGCATTCAGGCATTTTCAAGTTATATTTATATAACTTGAAAAAAAAATACTCTCTTGTGTTCTTAAATTTTCGATGCAAAACTATTTTCAAAACCATTTAAAGGATTTAAGTTTATTAGATTATCGTCAAACAGTGTTATCGTTGGTATTGCCAACACTCGAAACAACACTGTATTTTCTAAAACTATCCAAAACCATTGACACTTTCAGAAGATATATCATATTGATTTTAAAAGATTCTAAACAAGTTTGTAATTTATGTTTGGATAGAGCCTCCGACTAATATGAAGAGTGAAGAGTCTATCGAATCTTATCTTTTGCTTTCTCGGTCCCAAAATGATTGTAATTTTAGCACTTTGCAGACATATTAAGAAAAGCAATCAATACATATCAAATACATTAAACTAATCTTTGAATATTTCAGGTATCAAGGTAAGTAAATAAATTTACAATGACAACTAACTAATCATAAATAAGAATAGTTTAGGCCAATTGTGATAAAATTTTAAGGGAAAATGTAAAATTGCAAATCTTTTGTGATAAAAAAATTTCTTCTAAATATTTTGGGACGAAGGGAGTAATAAATTATTATGTTATTTTCCATAAAGTAACTATAAAAAAATTAATTAAAAAAAAAGCATATAGTTTGGTTATCTCTTGGAATTAGGGAAAGCATTGACACAAAAAGATGATAAAGAGGGAATGGGACCAAAAGTCATTTCAGGCCCTTTCCATTTTTCGGGCCACCAACCCAATAAAATATATTTCCTCCGTCTCACACTAGTGTGGATTATTTTTTTGGGCACGGAAATTAAGAAAAAGTAGGAAAGAGAAATAGGTGAAGAAGGTGTTTGTAAGTACGAAAAATTAAATAGCAGAGAGAATGAGTGAAAGGAATAGTTAGGAGAGAGAATGTTGTAAGTGTAAAAGTAAAGTAGGAAAAAAAATGAGTGAGTAAAATAGTAAAAATTCTTTATCATTTTGGACAGTTGAAATGAATCAAAAAGGAAACAGTTGAAATGAATCAAAAAGGAAACAAGTTAACACTGAGGGAGGGAGTACATCAGTCAATTTTAAAGTGAGCCCAGCCGTTTTCCTGACAATTCCATATCTTATTTTTCTTTAAAATAAGGGATAAAAGTTAATAATTACAAAATCAATTATTGATCGAAAAATAATTGTAGTTAAATATGATCATTACTACAATCAAATGAAAAGGTTGAGGGCCATGACACCCGGCTTCAAATCTTATATCGTTTGGCCCACCCAACTTTAGCACATTATTCACATAGGCCATCAAAGTCTCAAAATATTCAACCTTGCCACTCAACTATGCCATGTAATTCAAATAGGTCACCAAAGTTCGAAAATATTCACCCTTGTCACTCAACTAATTAACAAAACCTATGCAAATGAACCCAATAAATGGATGATCGTTAATTTTTTCCGTTAGTTGGTTTCAAAATCTCCTTTATACCCTCTATAGTTGAGTGGCAAGGTTGAATATTTCGGGACTTTGATGGCCTATGTGAATAACGTGATAAGTCGGGTGGCCTAAATAGTAGTTTTGGCCCAAGTCTATCATTAAAACCCCAATTAATAAAAAATACTAGAAGAAGAAAAAATACTCCCTCCATCCCACCAAGAGTGTCACCCTTTTAGGGGTGGCACACAAATTAAGGAAAAAAGGGAAAAAAAATGTTGTGAGTGTAATTGAAAATAGGAGAGAATTAGTGGAGGAAATAGTGAATTTAAAAAGTGTTGTGATTGTAGAGGAGAGAGAATTAGTGGAGGAAATAGTGGATGGGATAATAGAATATTAATAACACATTTCCTTTTTAGGAAAAGTGACGCTTCAAACGGGACGCCATTTTGGGTAAAAAGTGACACTTGGAGTGGGACGGAGGGAGTAACAGTGAGGCAACATCATCAGTTACAAACCTCATTAGTATAACTGTAAACAAAACAAACGCAAATGGAGAATGAAATTCATCCTTTATGAATCTTAGTACACATCAAATACAGCAATGATGAACCACAATGTAGTTCCTTTTTTTTTCTTTTTTTTTCTTTTTTTAATAGTAGGGTAAGATACCAATTAATAGACAACATGGCTGACCTTTCTGAGACGAACTGCCAATGCAAACATCACTGTTTAACCACTGCCAGGAGGGTTCTCTGGCGTTTTGAGCCCCACTCAATCTTCTCTGTGGTCATTTTCTTTTTCGTGCCGAGATAGCCTTGACAGTTTTTAGCACCACACTTGCATTTAACCTCTGCCCCGAATTGCACAAATCTGCAATGCCAGAAAACCAAGTTACTCGTATGTTTCTCATCCCACAAAAGTACATCAAAATACGTATTCAAGGCCAAAAAGTATAGCAGAAAAAATCATGAGGCATATGATTGACACCAATTTAACCAACCATAATCTGATATATACTGTGTGTATGTATGTATATATAGTAGAGGATGAGATTTCAAGCTTCGAGAAGCCTTAAATACTATGGGCATAAAACTAGCAGCATACCTGTAATCATATGTCAGTGGTTCCCCAGCTTCAATGGATCGAGCAGCAAAAAGACCAACACGAATCTCCCCCTCAACTTGCCTTCACAAGAAAATAATGAGTTAAGAGCATGAACTTTCTTTAAAGAGAGCAGAAGAAAATTGGATGAAGCGTACATTTCTTGCGGAATAAGAAAAAAAAAAAGACAAATCGCAGTTAGAATGAAAAAAAAACATTGGATTAATGATATACAGAGTGATGCAAGAACTTTCCATGTCATGATGTATGTCATACTAACCATTTTTCTAGGATGCAATTAGGATCACAGCTATGGTTCAGAAAACGCGAGGAATTTCCTTTGAAAGTTGCATCTATTGTGAAGTCTTTTCCGATTTCACACATGTAAAAGTTCTTGATACCTCTATACTTCATGCTCCATAGCCTTTGTGTACACAGAACATCACTGATAACTGAATAAGAAAACAACTGATTAAACTAGGAACAGTATACTGTACTTTGTATAGCAGTGAGAGACCTAACAAACTGGCAGAGAAGCTTCAGCCACCTTTGCCAATAGATATTGTAACTAATTTCGAATACTCCCACCGTCCCATATAAATGTCATAATAAATGTCGCACTTTCCTTTTAGTCCGTCCCGATATAAATGTCGCATTTATAAATAAGGAAACAATCTTAGTGCATTTTTACCATGTACAATCACTATACAAACAAGAAAAATGTACTCCTTAAAAACGTTGACAAGTCAAATGCGACATTTTGGGACGGGGGATTATGAAAAGTACGGTATTTACCTTCCCCAATGTACTCTATAATGAAGTCACCTTTGCCAATAGATTCAGAAGCCTCGACACCCCACCCACAAAATTCAGTCTTGAGTTGAAAGACGCGTAGGAAATAAACAGTTAGTCATCTAATAATATATGCACGAGAAAAAAAGTTAGAGAAGCTAGAGGAAAATAAAGTTCTCAAGAAAAGAAGCGAATTAATCAGTTGAAAAAATTTATACCTTTACAACTTTAATCTTTTTCTCTTTTCGAAAGGGTTTGTTTGTGCATGCATCTGAACAATGACAATGTTTTGAGCAGCTTACACTTTGAACCCTATTAGATCAAACATCAATGTAGATTTATCAGGTCAAGATCTTAAGTTAGAAGATGAATCCATGTGATTAAACAGTAGACACTTACCTGCACACACAATCTTCAGAGCATATATTGGACCTGCAACTTGTGCAACCACTATCACGATCAAGATCATTACGCATTTTCTTGACAAGGTAAACATCTAGCTTAGTTCAGGACATTCTACGGGAAAAATACAAGAATATAATAGTTCTGAAGTAAAAATAATGTTATTTCTGGTAAAAGCGAAGAATTAAAAAAAGTGATTTAAAAAAAAAAACTTGAATGAACAATTTTGAACCAAGGATTAAAATGAATTCAAATAAAGTTAGTACTTCAATCAAGCTCATGCATAAATAGCATCAAATATACTAATTTCATCTCTTTAGTCCAAGAAATGTAGGATACTGCGCCTGATATGCATGTATGGAGGTGGCTCCAATTTATTTGTCGAAATTTCTTTCCACGTTAAATCAATCTTGAATTCTTCCTCGACATACGGTAATGGTAAACGATCGAAAACATCCTACAAATAAATGGGAACAATGTCAGTTTACAGTTAAAACTGGACTTGGTAAACATAGTCAACATATCCACTAAGAAGTAATCTACCGCATATTTTCCTATAAATGATTTAAAATCCCAGTAACTACATAGAAGAAGTATTTTCAGTAAAATGGCCATAACAACTTCTCCCTCCCCCCCCCCCAAATAAAAAATGTCGCATTTGATTTGTCAACCTTTTTAAGAGATGTGCTTTACTCATTTGTGCATTGCTTGTACAATTGTAAAATTGCACTAAGACTATTTCTTTATTTAGAAACACGACAATTATTTTGGTACTGACCAAAAAGGAAAGTGCCATTATGGGCCAGAGGGAGTATAGACTGTTCTGTGTTGAGTATCTGGCCAATACTTTGGTGCTTCACTTGTTGTTATTGCCTTCATGTAGTCTGGAATGAAAGAAAACCCCAATTGCCTTTAAGGTAGTTGCTAAATGAGCTTGTCATTTGTTGGAGGAGCGCCGTTGAAGAGTGGGAGTGGCACCCTAGGGGCGCTAGGACTAGGATGGGCGCTGGAGATGGAGGGCGCTAGGGGGATCTATTAGGGCGCCAGGAAGAGCTACTGAGATGCGCCTGGAGAGAGCTTCAAGGGAGCGGGAGAGAGCTCAGAGTAGAACTGTTGGAGGGCGCCCAAGACAACCGTGAAGGCGCTAGAAGGCCAGAAAGGGGCGCCAGGGCGCTAGGGACCAAGCTCCGCTCCAGAGCTCTGCATGATCTCACTCTCTCTTTTTGTACATATCTTGTCCTTATTTATGTATATCAAGTAGTTAGCGTAAAAGTATGGATTGATAGTGTATATCAAGTAGTTGGCGAAATTTTAGGGATTGCTAGCGTAATTATAGGAATTGATATGTATCAAAGATCTTATCAAGATCTCTGGGTTGTATATAAAGCCATTGACGGCATTGAAATAAACAGAGAAAAATTCTACCCTCTCCCACTCTTGATTTCTAACTTCATTTTTCCTACGTCTCTAACTCATAGTTCATGAAGTATGTCCCATCTTGCACTTCTACCGACAATATACATGTAAAAGGACATAAATATAGGCAATAAAGAAAAATATCATTGCTAGAAGGCTGACCTCTATTTTGTCTGTTGGAACTGGGTGCTGCTTATTCAAGAAAGATAAATCAGTCCTGTCAAGCAACCAAATAAAGAAACAATAAGGATAGATCACCAAAGAAAAACGCAAACTAAGAGCGAAAGTTTGCGTGAACACACACGGCTACACATATAATATCAGGCAGAAATTATTAAGATTAAGTCCAATAAACACTCCCTTCGACAAGTCCAAGGTAAAGGTTAAGAGTATATCAGAAAATCAGAGGAGGTAGAGCCAATACATTTATTGTGAGTGATTCAATTCCCTTGTGTAACTTATGACCTGATCAAACCTTGGGCTGAAGTTCTGGTTCAGGCACAAAGTTTTGCTACAAATACATTTATTGAATTCGAGGTGCCTTAGGCAGTGCAGACTTATACATCAAACTTCAAAACTCGAGGTTGAGTTTTCTCCAACCGGGGAAGAATGATGCACTCAATAAAAAAAGTCAAGGAACGCACACTCAATTGCGCAGGAGGATTCATAGTATGCTCAAGTTCAAGGCAAAGCTTGGTACTCCATAATTACTAGAGCAATTTAAATATTAGTGTTGTGTTATTATAGAGTATTATTACATCAGTTTTATTAAGCTTTGTTATCTTTAGGAGCCAAAGGTATTTTGGTCTTATTTCTGTTAGGAAAGTACTTCTTAGTTACCTAGGTCAAGGTGACTTATTTAATTATGCAGTAATTTACAAGCCGAAATCAAAAACCTTATGATTTATGTAAGCTGTCTCAGTCAGTTTCTGGTTATGAATCTGAATCCTTTTTCCTAAGAACCTGGGTGTCAAGCCATAGTTTTCCCTTTCTTCTTTTCCAACCGCTTTCCGTGCAGCCTCGCGTTTGTCCAACATCGAGATTTCAAAATTTAAATTTAAAATTTCAAAAAAAAAATGTTATGCACATGATATTTTGTGTGACATGTGATATTACCACACCTTTTAGAAAAAGAAACATCAACGTAAACTCCATCCATCCCAATAAAAAAAATCGCGTCCTACATGACACACCTTTTAAGATGTAGCTTTACTTGCTTGTACCTTCCTTAAATTGCACTACAATTATTTCTTTTCTAGAAATGTGACTATTTTAGGACACAAGAAAATGAAAAGCATAACGTCTTTGAGAATACTAAACTACAAGTCTTTAAAGGATGCATCACAATACCCTACTTTTAAGTCTATCAAAATCCTAATAACATGCTCTAAAGCTACATTGCTAGTTTTCCTTCAAATTATGAGTGCCAAATTTAGGCTCAAAAGGGAATAAGTGTGTAAAGCTCACCAGAGTTCTGCAACAAGTTACAGGAGATTCAAGAATCAAGACCAAACAAGTATCATACTAAATGTTCCTACCAAGAGCCAATGGTAATCTCAAAACCAAAAAAAAAAAAAAAAGCATTCATATCAAACCCAGTTAGGGATGGGATTTATGAGTGGCTCAATGTTAAATGTTCAATCAACTTGCATAAGAGGGCAACAAGAATAAGATTCTAACACGAAAATAAACACAAGCACAAATGAGTTCCATAATATAAATAGGAATATGGTAACCATTCTGATGACGGAAGGAAAAGGTTGACCTTTTCCGGATGCCAATCAGTAAAATGCTTCCAGCAAATGGCTTGCCCTGGTTTGTCTTTAATCCGAACTACATGTCTCGGAAAGGCTGCACATTTATCATGCGATGCTAAATGGCATCTCGCACAGCACCACAAACGCTTCTTCTGTTTGCACAGATAGCATGCCTGCCAAGAAAATTTATGAATCATTCTAATATAACAGTGTGTAATAATTACAAATACTAATGCAACATTAGTAACTAATATAAATCATAACTACTAATATAAGAGGATAATTGTCATTGAAATCTTAGCAAACTATATATAGGTTCGAAGATTATCTATGTAAAATAGGATTATGTTATTGAAGCAAACTGAATGTCTACTAAGCTCCCAGAAATCAAAAAGATAAAAGAAAAACTTCCTCAAGGACTTAACTCCAGCAACTATCATTCAGACAGTACCTACCCCAATGCTTGTTCCACCTTCCATTCAGCATATCCCCTACCAGGAAGGTATTAGAGAAAAATAAACTAAAACGATTTCAGCAGGAACTTGTTTATTATTCCCAGAAAATGGAGTTTATTTACTCTTGAAGCTTAAGAGAGAACATGCCATATAAGTTAAGAATTTTATTTTCCTTATTACGTCTTTGGGGGAGAACCATACAGCATCATACAAGCTTATTGATAAACTAAATTATGCTAGTTTCATGGACTCCCTCCATTCCACATTAAGAGTCCACTATTCCTTTTTTGATGTTGTTTTATGTTCAAAATACGATTATTTTTTTGCACATTGTAAAAAATAATTTTAACTTTTCATATAAATGATAAGAAGTACAGAGGCGTAATAGCATGAAATTAAAAGGTTTCAAACGTGAACTCTTAATGTGGAAAAGGGGGAGTATAAACCAGAATATTCTCTAACATGCACAATTTGGAAAGCAATTAGAAATAGAATTTGAAGGCAAAACTAATGGCTAATATCTTAAAGCGAAAAAATATTTACATGTTGAGGGCAATTAAATTCTGTTGAAGTTCTGAATCCAAGCCTGTCTTCAGCACATTTCAAATGATAAGCACATTCACAATTACGAATAGAGCATAACACCTCCTCCCCAGGGTAAATTAATTTCTGGCAAAGGCGACATTCGGCCTGCAATGGATTACAAACAAGAATTTGAAGTTAAAACAAAACTATATTAACACCAATATCTCATATTTTAGTGATGGTAATTGTAATAACCCAAAAATTTTCGAGGATTATTTGGTAAATTGTTAAATTTTCAATTAGGCTTTTAGAGGGACTAATAATTATATTGAAGTACTAGGAATTATATTATGTGGGTTTAAATTATTTAGATGAGTTGGGCTTTGGTATTGGGCTTAGATTTAGTAAAACCCTTTTATTTTATTAATGAATTTGACCCTTTTTAATTAATAAATGATTTTATTATTTGTTATTCCTTATATTAGTTGGGTTAGAAGTTTGGGCTTAAGTTACTTAATGGGCTTAGAATACCTTTTGGGCTAGGTTTAAAAAAATAAATAAAATAAATAATAATAAATATTAATGGTCATTAAGTAGGGAGGTTAATTTTGGATTTAAAGCGAGTCATTAATTCGAAGTAATCATTAGCCGTTTTTAACAAGGTAATTATGAGGAAGGTTATTAGTAATAATAATTGTGGCGGTTAAGGAGTAATTAGTAGAATAATTATTAAGAAAATTAATCATACTAATAATGGATATTAATTAGGACACAATAAATTAGGTAATAATGTTGATGGTTATAAATTGGTGAAAGAGTTTGAGATGGAGTATAAATAGTAACGTGAGTCTTAGAGAGCTCGTACACCAAGAGAAGTTAGAAAGAAATGTTTATTGTTTTAGTGGAACGGAGAAGGCAAGACTGAAGAAGGAAGGAGGAGATTTTGAAGGCACTAGTGAAGGCTTTGTTGTCGTTCAAGTACTTTAAGAAAGACCTCAATCGAAGGTAAGGGATTATACATCTTTAAGTTAATTGGTTTCCGCTCCGTTTCATTGTTTAGGTTTCCGCATATTTCTTGGCGATGTACGTTTCATTTGATACCTAAAAGCTGACCTCGCGTCAGTATTTGTTTTGACTCCCTGGCTTACCGTTATTTGCTAATCTTTTGCTATTCGTTTGCTTAAATCGTTCTTTTGGTTTCGTAAAGACGGAATTTTATTGTTATTGTGAAAGATCGTATTTTGTATAAAAATGACTTTTGATATGATATGATTTTGTTCCATTAATGATCACTAAGTTAGACAACCTGCTTCGGCGGGGTATATTTGATATTTTGGCCTTCGGGCAAACTTAGGACTCTGCGGAGTCAACCTTGTGCCCTTTGTGGGATTTCGAACCCTTTGTGGGTATTAGTGCTCTTTGTGGGCTTTTGTTCCCTTTGTGGGTATTAGTGCTCTTTGTGGGCTTTTGTTCCCTTTGTGGGTATTAGTGCTCTTTGTGGGCTTTTGTTTCCTTTGTGGGTATTAGTGCTCTTTGTGGACTTTTGTTCCCTTTGTGGGTATTAGTGCTCTTTGTGGGCTTTTGTTCCCTTTATGGGATTTTGGTTTGATAAGGTCAGTGGACCACTTATGTGATCATGATGTTTGTGAATTATTTGATTATCTACGGCTGGTATGGGACGGTTGTAGATAATTAGATCATTCGAGTCAACTTTGTTCAGCTTATCAGTCCTTTGAATTCCCTTATAATCTGTGAATGGTTTAGTTAGTTAAAACTGGTATGGGACGATTAAATAAGTAAACCATTCGAGTCAGTTTGATTCGATTTTGTCATCATTTGAACCTCCAAAATATTTGTCAACTCAGTTTGTGAAACAGTTGAGATTTTGAAAGACATTTGGTTTGAGATTTGGTAAATAACTATTTCGAATTGTGTTCTGTTATGTATTCGATTATTACTTGAAATTTGTATCGTTTGATATTCCTTCAGGTCAACTCCTCCTTAGTAACCTGGAGGGTTGTCAGATGAACTTGCTGGGCATTGTTCGCTCACCCTTTCATCTTCTTTTCTTCCAGATTTCATATAAGAAGAATGTGAAACGGTTCGGGAGCACTTCATAAGGAGTTCAAGGATCGTTTTGGCTTATTTCATTTTAGACTCTGTAGTTATTTGAGAGTTTGTCAGACTTTAAAGATTTTGTTGAGCTAGTGGATTGTACTAGCCGTTGAAATTGTTACCGTTATCCGCATTTAAGTTATTTCAAATTGTGGTTAGTTTTTAAATTATGGATTTAGTAGCCGTTTAAGGTTATTTTATTATCAATTAAGTACTATTATTGCTGTGGAAATTTGGGGTCGTTACAGTTGGTATCAGAGCTTTGGCTTTAGATCTTTGGAAATTTAGAATGGGTAAGGATAAGTTTGATTTTGGCTTTAGATCCTTGGGAGTTTAGGCTGTATGAGGATAAGTTTGATTTGATCCTTTAGATCTTTGGGAGTTTATAATGTGTGAGGATAAGTTTGATTTGAAGTCTTAGGTTTGACCTCAGTGTCATTCTTGGAGTATTTAGTGTAAATTGATATGATAAGATTAGTTGCTTCATCGGATTATGAAAGTTTAGAGGACTAAACTTCTTTTAAGGGGGTAAGAATGTAATAACCCAAAAATTTTCGAGGATTATTTGGTAAATTGTTAAATTTTCAATTAGGCTTTTAGAGGGACTAATAATTATATTGAAGTACTAGGAATTATATTATGTGGGTTTAAATTATTTAGATGAGTTGGGCTTTGGTATTGGGCTTAGATTTAGTAAAACCCTTTTATTTTATTAATGAATTTGACCCTTTTTAATTAATAAATGATTTTATTATTTGTTATTCCTTATATTAGTTGGGTTAGAAGTTGTGGCCAATTGTTTTGGGCTTAAGTTACTTAATGGGCTTAGAATACCTTTTGGGCTAGGTTTAAAAAAATAAATAAAATAAATAATAATAAATATTAATGGTCATTAAGTGGGAGGTTAATTTTGGATTTAAAGCGAGTCATTAATTCGAAGTAATCATTAGCCCTTTTTAACAAGGTAATTATGAGGAAGGTTATTAGTAATAATAATTGTGGCGGTTAAGGAGTAATTAGTAGAATAATTATTAAGAAAATTAATTATACTAATAATGGATATTAATTTGGACACAATAAATTAGGTAATAATGTTGATGGTTATAAATTGGTGAAAGAGTTTGAGATGGAGTATAAATAGTGATGTGAGTCTTAGAGAGCTCGTACACCAAGAGAAGTTAGAAAGAAATGTTTATTGTTTTAGTGGAACGGAGAAGGCGAGACTGAAGAAGGAAGGAGGAGATTTTGAAGGCATTAGTGAAGGCTTTGTTGTCGTTCAAGTACTTTAAGAAAGATCTCAATCGAAGGTAAGGGATTATACATCTTTAAGTTAATGGGTTTCCGCTCCGTTTCATTGTTTAGGTTTCCGCATATTTCTTGGCGATGTACGTTTCATTTGATACCTAAAAGCTGACCTCGCGTCAGTATTTGTTTTGACTCCCTCGCTTACCGTTATTTGCTAATCTTTTGCTATTCGTTTGCTTAAATCGTTCTTTTGGTTTCGTAAAGACGGAATTTTATTGTTATTGTGAAAGATCGTATTTTGTATAAAAATGACTTTTGATATGATATGATTTTGTTCCATTAATGATCACTAAGTTAGACAACCTGCTTCGGCGGGGTATATTTGATATTTTGGCCATCCGGCAAACTTGGGACTCTGCGGAGTCAACCTTGTGCCCTTTGTGGGATTTCGAACCCTTTGTGAGTATTAGTGCTTTTTGTGGGCTTTTGTTCCCTTTGTGGGTATTAGTGCTCTTTGTGGGCTTTTGTTCCCTTTGCGGGTATTAGTGCTCTTTGTGGGCTTTTGTTCCCTTTATGGGATTTTGGTTTGATAAGGTCAGTGGACCACTTATGTGATCATGATGTCTGTGAATTATTTGATTATCTACGGCTGGTATGGGACGGTTGTAGATAATTAGATCATTCGAGTCAACTTTGTTCAGCTTATCAGTCCTTTGAATTTCCTTATAATCTGTGAATGGTTTAGTTAGTTAAAACTGGTATGGGACGGTTAAATAAGTAAACCATTCGAGTCAGTTTGATTCGATTTTGTCATCATTTGAACCTCCAAAATATTTGTCAACTCAGTTTGTGAAACAGTTGAGATTTTGAAAGACATTTGGTTTGAGATTTGATAAATAACTATTTCGAATTGTGTTCTGTTATGTATTCGATTGTTACTTGAAATTTGTATCGTTTGATATTCCTTCAGGTCATCTCCTCCTTAGTAACCGGAGGGGTTGTATATGAACTTGCTGGGCATTGTTCGCTCACCCTTTCATCTTCTTTTCTTCTAGATTTCATATAGGAAGAATGTGAAACGGTTCGGGAGCACTTCATAAGGAGTTCAAGGATCGTTTTGGCTTATTTCATTTTAGACTCTGTAGTTATTTGAGAGTTTGTCAGACTTTAAAGATTTTATTGAGCTAGTGGATTGTACTAGCCGTTAAAATTGTTACCGTTATCCGCATTTAAGTTATTTCAAATTGTGGTTAGTTTTTAAATTATGGTTTTAGTAGCCGTTTGAGGTTATTTTATTATCAATTAAGTACTATTATTGTTGTGGAAATTTGGGGTCGTTATGGTGACTTTGAATGAGGGCGAGCCTTGGCGCAACGGTTAAGTTGCTCCTTTGGTGACCATAAGGTCACGGGTTCGAACCTTGGCGAACAGCCTCTTGACAATTGTCAGGGGAAGGCTCTAGCAAATGGTTCCCTCTCCCAACCCCCGCAAGGCGGGGAGCGCTTGGCGCACCGGGGTTTGCCCTTTTTATGGTGACTTTGAATATTGCATAGAATCTACACTGTAGCATAAATTTTGTAGCTACTAAGTAAATACAGAATATAACTAGAACTTCATTTCTTGAATGCAGAAAGATGGATTCACTCAAAGTACATCCACGCGTGTATATCAACAAAATACTAAAATGGTAAACAAGAATACATAAGAATACATGATGCATCAGTAGAACTGTAGAACGAAAAATCGTGTTTTCTCAAACATATCAAACTCAAACCTTAGTAGAACAAAAATATTGCTGAATACACTCAACAACATCCAACATTAAAAGAGAATAAGTTGGGGTGGTAGTTGATGTTTTCTCGTTCGATATAAGAATTAACCTAAACTACAAGACGCATGGTTCACGGCAGTCATATATAATTCATAAATGTTTTATCAAACCAAATAAATGTAAGTCCATCAACCAAAATAGGATAAATTAACCTAAAAGAACAAATTCCAACAATTGACAAGAAAAGATTACCAATTTTGGCGCCCCAACAAGAAATGGGAGAAAGCATTTCGATTCAGGAACACCCAACTGAATCTTTTTCGAGACCCAAGCCTTTACATAATCATTCAAGTTCTTGCCACTCGATTTCCGACTCCGTCGACTAGGGTTCTCGTTTTTGGACGGAATAGAAAATCGGAGCCGTTGTTCCCAATTACACTTGCATGGGTCGTCTCCGCATTCGGGTTGGCCCGAATCACAGAGCGAAGAAGTGGTCGATTCTGACTGGTCGGTCGGAGCCGGTATAAAGTCCAGGCAGCGGGTGAGGACCGGAGAAGACAAGTTCAAGAGATTGCCTAAGTCTGGCATTGTTTACTCGTCTGACATAAGCCCTAGAATTTGAAATTGGGGGTTAGGGCTAAGGAAGAATGTGTATGTGTGTGTGTGTGTGTGTGTGTGTGTGTGTGTGAGAGAGAGAGAGAGAGAGAGAGAGAGAGAGAGAGATTTAGGGATAAAGAATGTCTGAAAACACAACTGCCTGGAATTTGTTGTTGGGCGGGAAAGCTAAAATTCGGAGTTGCAGATGAGAGAATTTATTTACCATTTAAGCCCCGGGAATGTATTAAATCTACTACTCCTTTCAACTCTATTTCATATCTGAGACCAAGTTAAATAAGAAAACTATCAAAAAATATTTAACTATCCTAATATTACGATACCTCATATTCTCTCTTCATCCACTTAATCATTCAACTACTTTCTCAACTACACCCCTCACAATAAGCTAGTTTAGTTTAAAATCCAACTCCTCCCAACTCATCATTCTATACCCCACCACTTTTTATTTTATTTATATTCTCTGTTTTTGAAAAGTGAGTGTTTTTTTTTGTGTCCAAATCAAATGAAACTTATATCAATTTGTAGGAAAAAAAAATGATGAATTTTGGTGAAAAAAAAATAATTTAATAGGTGATAATTAAGCTCAAATTGAAAAAAATGAGTATTTTTTTTTTTGTGTCCAAATAAAATGAAACTTATATCAATTTGTAGGGAAAAAAAATGATGAATTTTGATGAAAAAAAAAATTAAAAAAAATTAATTTACTAGGTAATAAATAAGATCAAATAATTGAGATAAAAAAAATTTCGAAAATTCAATGGACCAATTAGACCGTGACACTTGGCACAACCATAAAAAAAAAAAAAAAAAAAGGAAAATTGGGCATGCTGGTACGCGCCTTCCATTGAGGTGTTATACACGCGCCAAAAATGAATCAATGGCAGCGTGACACGTGGCAAGGCGGGCCCCTCCATTTAATCTTCAACCGGGTTGGACAACTTCAACCCATTACCCTCAACTATCCCCATTCAACTACCCTATTAATCCCTCTCAACCCCCTCATTCAACTACCTATTGGACTTGGCCTAATATTTCTCTCCGCATTTATTGGTGTATACTCCCTCCGTCCCACTATACTTGACACTTCTTTCCATTTTGGGCCGTCCCACTTCACTTGACACCTTTCAAAAATAACCCAGTTTTTATATTTTTATATTAGATGGACCCCACCACTAATTCTCTCTCTTCATTTTCCACCACTCAATTTATTCAACCAACACTACTATTTACCCCACTCATTCTCTCTCTTCATTTTCTATCACACATTTTCTTTATTTAATTATTTCTTCTTAGTTCCCGTGCCCACTCCTTGAATGTCAACTATAGTGGGACGGAGGGAGTATTTTTTAGCAGTTTTAATCATCCTATTATATAAATGTTTTTTCATTAAACGCAAACCCCTTAACAATTTTCAAAATTGTTAATAAAAATTAATGAATCCTAATGAGAGTTAACTTCAACAGGTGACGAATAATATTAAAATTTTGCAAAATATAACCTGAAATCGAAGCAAATCGAGCGTAAATCTTCAATTGTTGTTGATGACATCCAACATGTACAAGATAGAGAGCCCGAATTGAGCTATTGGAATACAACTGTTAGCCCTTTGAGAATTGCTTTAATCATGTTTCAAAATGGGCTCTTGATTTATCATGTAAAATGTTGAATGCTATCGACAATTGAAGAATTATGCTCGATTGCACCTTAATTCCAAACTCGATTTTCCCCGATTTTAGAACCGTTCTCTATTTGGGGTGTTGTAAGTCATCAAATTAAATCACGGCTATAATAAACATTTCTACACAATAAATAACATAATGGAAAGACGGTAATAATACCTGTTCAATTTCATCCGTTGTGCTTGAATCGCCATAATGTCTAGACAAATTAAATATCTCTTTCCAATTTATCATCCGTAAAAAAGAAAAAAATTACTAAAAAAGAAGTAAACCTAACCTCCATATGCGATTGATTAAGAACGACCATCATTATATTGTGAGGAGAAATTAATTTCACGCAATTACAAACTACAAACTGTCAATGTAGAGTAAATGTGAGGTCTAGGCGACCCATTTGACGTCAACTGAGAAGACAATATCAGCCAACTCATCGCTTGCGGAGGCGACACCTAACAATCAACTTATATTCAATTAATCCCCACATAATTTACCCACAATTCAAAATATCCACCTCTCAAATATAAATAATAATATGGTATCTGATGCTACATAGAAAATATGTTGCACAGGAAACTTACCAGGGTAGCGGCGGCGGCCGGACCGGATGAACGCGCTTCCCGAGGTCCAAATAATGCGGGACCTACAAGACAAAACACCGTTAGGGGTGGGGGGCCTTCCCCCCCAAAACCCTCCGGCGTGAGAATCATCAATCCGATACACATAATATATTGACATAATGTATGACTTTCTAGAGAGAGAGAGAGGAGATAGAAGCTCTCTTTTTTAACATACCTCTTAAAATGAATTGGAGGGAGTATATATAGGCCAAGGGTGATGTCATCATCTATCTCATTCTCACTTGCCACATGTCACGCCTGCAATGGAGGGAAGTCTAACAAAAGACTTAACATATAACATATATCATTCAACATTTATCGTTTAGCATACACATATATCATTTATCCTGCACCATATAACATACACATATATCATTTATCATGCACCATATAACATACACATATATCATTTATCATGCACCATATAACATACACATATATCATTGGTGACAATCGGAACAATAATCAATACTCGGGCTAGAACAATCATACGAGAACCAAACTTAGATAAGATCCTCACAAAATTGGGCCCCCATAGACCATATCTGAACTTGGGCCGGGTAAACATTTATCGGGCATAATATTTTGTTATGGTATATCAGAAGCCCCCGACTCCTTAGCTCGATTATTCATGATCGAGCTGAGGAGTAAAATAGCATACATAACAAAATATAGCTTATCACATTGAGTCAATTTTCTTGGTACGAAACATAAGTTCGCTCCTTGATCTCTCTCCAACTTTTTTATTACTAACTTCTCATTTTACTTTGACTTTTACATTTTCTCTTTCCCATTTCATTTCATGACTTTCCAATTCAACTATTTCTACGAATTTTCGACTGGTAAAATATGCGGGAACCAATTATACGAGAGCCAACATTATACACCACAGATCCATAAATGCCAGCGACACGAAACCTGGTCGCTGGACTTTCGGATAACTTTACTTTTCATACAATTTGTTTTGACAATTCCGCAAAAAACCTTTCGATCCCTCTAGAACTTGATGCCTTTAACACACTTTATCATTTGCTTTGGGTCTGTATTAAACAATTTTCTTTTCTGTCTTTTAACTTTACTTTTCGATCTTTGGCTTGACTGGCATTACTTTACCTTCTTTAACTTGCTTTGAATTTTCATTTTTTACGCTTATTATTATTCTACCTTTAATTTTCACTTCATACGCTTCCTGTTGCATTCTGCTTCAATAGTTTGTCTTTTTTGCTTCGATAGCTCATCGAAGATTCACTTTATGACCTTTATCTCTATACACATACTACTCCCTTCGAAAAAGTGAGCCTTGTCTTTAGGCAGCCTCACTCCCTAGTCATGCTACTCGCCCTTCCGCCTTACTTAGCTTCGCGGCAACTCACTCGTACGCCACGGTAAAAACCTTACTTGGCCTAAACCTCGCGGCCACATCTCGCTTGGCCACACTTGGCCCAAAACCGCGCCAACTAAAGACGCGCTAAACAAAAACGAGCTAACTAAAACGCGACAATCACAAACGATAATCACAAACGCGACAATTACCAGCGTGCTAGCTAAAAACACGACAATCACAAACGCGCTAACTAAAAACGCGACAATCTCAAACGCGCTAACTAAAAACGCGACAATCTCAACCAAACACGACAAACGTAACCGCGCTAACCGAAACGCGACAATCTCAACCAAACACGACAAACGTAACCACGCTAACCGAAATGCGACATTCTCAACCAAACACGACAAACGTAACCGCGCTAACCGAAACGCGACAATCTCAACCAAACACGACAAACGTAACCGCGTTAATCGAAACGCGACATTCTCAACCAAACACGACAAACGCAACCGCGCTAATCGAAACGCGACAATCATAACCGCGCTAATCGAAACGCGACAATCTCAACCAAAAGCGACAATCTCAACCAAACGCGACAATCGCAAGCATTCTAACTAAAACGCGACAATCATAATCACGCTAATCGAAACCGCACTAAGCAAAACCGCGCTACTCCAAACCGCACTACTCGAACCCGCGCTTACTAAAAATGCTAATCAAATCTGTGCCAACAATGAGCTACTCAACGCTAACTAAACCTGTGCCAACAATGCGCTAACCAAACCTGCGCCAACAATGCGCTACCCAATGCTAACTTTCTTTGCCTGGCCTCTCCCAGGACTTTCTAGGCGCCTGGGTCCCTCCCCAGGTCACAGAAGCTTCGCCACTCAGGCTAGGCTAGGAGCTTCGCCACTCAGGCTAGGCTAGATCACAGGAGCTTCGCCACTGTGCTCAGCTAAGTCACAGAGCTTCGCCACTCGTGCTAGGCCCCCGGAGCTTCGCCACTCGTGCCAGGCCCCTGAGCTTCGCCACCTGTGCTAGGCCCCATCCAGATGCCCCGAGTCTCGACCTGTGTCACCTCTAGGCTTCGCCACTGTGCTAGGCCCCCGGAGCTTCGCCACTGTGCTCAGGCCCCCATCCGGATGCCCGAGTCTCGACCCAGTCACCGCTAGGCTTCGCCACTCGGTGCTAGGCCCCCGGAGCTTCGCCACTGTGCTAGGCCCCCATCCGGATGCTGAGTCTCGACCCAGTCACCGCTAGGCTTCGCCAAATTTGGCTAGGCCCCCGGAGCTTCGCCACTGTCGCTGTGCCCCCATCCGCATGCTCCGAGTCTCGACCCAGTCACCGCTAGGCCGCCAAATTTGGCTAGGCCCCCAAAGGTTTGGCTCCCGAGCCTCGTATATCCCCGTGGTGGCCGCCCTCTTCCCGGAGAAAGCCAGGTCTTGCTTTGGCTCGAGCCTCGTATATCCCCGTGTGGCCGCCCACAATTTGGCGCCCGGGTCCATCCCTGCCGCCCTCTTCCTGGAGAAAGCCAGGTCTTAAGGTTTGGCTCCTAAGCCTCGTATATCCCCAGGTGGCCGCCCCTAATTTGGCGCCTGGGTCCATCCCCAGGCCGCCCCTCTTCCTGGAGAAAGCCAGGTCTTAAGGTTTGGCTCCTGAGCCTCGTATATCCCCAGGTGGCCGCCCCTAATTTGGCGCCTGGGTCCATCCCCAGGCCGCCCCTCTTCCTGGAGAAAGCCAGGTCTTAAGGTTTGGCTCCTGAGCCTCGTATATCCCCAGGTGGCCGCCCCTCATGCAGTTAGGGATGCGAGCCCAACAGTTCGGGATGCCAGCCCTACAGCATGGGATGTAAGCCCTGACAGCATGGGATGTCAGCCCAACAGTTCGGGATGTCAGCCCAACATGCAGTTCGGGATGCGAGCCCCTCCTATCTCAGTAACATCAAATCAGCAACTCAAGCCTTATCAATCTTTGTCGCAGCTTTATCAACCTTGGGGCAGCATCATCAACTTTGGAACATAAGCAGTTCGGGATGCGAGCCCAACATGCAGTTCGGGATGCGAGCCCCTCAAATCAGCAACTCGAGCTTTACCATCCGGCAAAATAACTTGGCCGACTTTGTCATATGCGACATAGTACCTACAAAAGACACGAGGTAGTCATTTGCCCATCAAGCAAGCATTTTCTTTATATTTAACACAACAAACAAATATTACGCAACTATTATGTAAATGAGAGCAATAACGAATCACCAATATATTTCGCAGTTTACTGAGTTCATTCATTTCAAGCACATTATCATAACTATCATTTTTCAGCATTCATCATTTCCAGATCTCAAATATATAGCAGGTTAACGTACCCATATACCATGATACTTTTATTTCCCTTACGATATTAGCATAGCTTTTCATAATACTGATATAATTTTGCAAGTAAGCGCATAGCATAAAGCTCATATATTTTACTTTGTCAAATCTTATTTTTCTATAAGCACGCAAGCATATACAACTATATTTATACTACAATCATTTTGACAAAACTTACAATTTCCTAAGGAAAAACATAACTATTCATAATTCTTATGCAATTTTGCATATAAACATCGAGCATAAAATTCACATATTTTATTTCATAGAACACTATTTTTTCCTGGTGTCATGATTCTTTCATACTTATTTTCGTCGCAAAGTACTATTTTACTAATTTGACAATCTTTCAAAATCAAACAATTACACACATGCCTAGTTTTACCGAATCAACACTAAGCATACTGCAAGGTAATACTAATTCACTTTCATTCATACTTAGCCTCCTATATTTCATGTCAGTTTAACGCAAACAAACAGTAATATTCGCATTTTGACTCATATGTTCAATTAACCAACATCCTATTACGAGAATTTATTTTCACAACCCCATTTTAAACGATGATTACTAATTCAAGTAACTTTATTCAAAATTTAATAATTCATATCCCCCAAAATTAAATAAATTCCCATACAATCTCATTTAGAATTTCGCATACGAGTTATCTTTAACATACTTTCAATTTTCGTCCAAGGTAATTATTATCAATTCATTCTATCACGCGAGCACATTAAACAGAGAACACATTTAACTTTGCTATGTAACATGATTTCTAAGCATATATTCATATTCTCACATTATTTTCTTCATATTTCACTTTCCTTTCCTTTCCATCTAATAACTAGAGGAAGGCGTACGGCATATTTTCCACTTCACGACTTTAGAAAATTGAACACACAAGCTTTAATATTGTTAAAATGATATCAAGTCAAATCACTCACTTAAACATGATAATGTATTCAAAATATATCCATCTATTATATTTCATGTTTAATCACCCATTCTCTTTTAATTGTGCAAATAGATCAGTAGTTGGTGGGCTTTACCAGATAAAATACTAAGTATGCATAAATATAACTATTTTTATACTTATATTAAATATGATTCACATTGCTAAATAACTAATTTACGGAAAAAAAAGGGTAAAAATGGAAAGAGTCCACCTGATGAATGAAGAAGATATTTCCCCTTTATTTATTTGTGTGGCTCACAATGATGGCTCCTTACTTTACTTTGGCATTCCCCTCCCACGTGACTACCCTACTAATGTGACTTACTGTCACACGCAACTTTGGCCCACGATGGACAGCATCGGAAGACGGCATACACGCCGGAAAATTCAGTCGGCGCCGATGTGTTTGCTCTCGATCCGCTGGTTACGATTTGAACGCCATTTTCTTTGTTTCTCAGAACCGTACTTTCTGATGGCCTTTCGTTTCTGCTCCCCACTCCATTCGAGCCATTACCCTTCTTTCTTCCATACTTTCCGGCGACTGAGCTCAAAAATCCAGCTCTATGGCCTTTGACTGTATATAACCTCTTTCTCTTTCTTCCTTTCCTTGCTCTGCACTTGCTTCGACCTCATCTCCTCGGGCCCAAGCAGAAAAGCTCCCCTCTTCGGCAAATCGCTCCGGTGACTAACAGACCCAGCCTTCTCCTCTCTGCACAAACTCTTCCAACGCCATTACCAGGCCTGCATCTCCTCCTAACTCGGACCTGATTTTCCCTCTTCCCAACCAAAAACGGAAATTGTTTACTTCCCAAATTCTGACCAACTCCGGCTCCGATCTGCTGCTACCCCACCGTAGTCTAGATTGATACCCTTGGCTCCTCTAGTCAGTCCCGACAACGGAACCATCTGATGCTACATAGAAAATATGTTGCACATGAAACTTACCAGGGTAGCGGCGGCGGCCGGACCGGATGAACGCGCTTCCCGAGGTCCAAATAATGCGGGACCTACAAGACAAAACACCGTTAGGGGTGGGGGGCCTTCCCCCCCAAAACCCTCCGGCGTGAGAATCATCAATCCGATACACATAATATATTGACATAATGTATGACTTTCTAGAGAGAGAGAGAGAGGAGATAGAAGCTCTCTTTTTTAACATACCTCTTAAAATGAATTGGAGGGAGTATATATAGGCCAAGGGTGATGTCATCATCTATCTCATTCTCACTTGCCACATGTCACGCCTGCAATGGAGGGAAGTCTAACAAAAGACTTAACATATAACATATATCATTCAACATTTATCGTTTAGCATACACATATATCATTTATCCTGCACCATATAACATACACATATATCATTTATCATGCACCATATAACATACACATATATCATTTATCATGCACCATATAACATACACATATATCATTGGTGACAATCGGAACAATAATCAATACTCGGGCTAGAACAATCATACGAGAACCAAACTTAGATAAGATCCTCACAAAATTGGGCCCCCATAGACCATATCTAAACTTGGGCCGGGTAAATATTTATCGGGCATAATATTTTGTTATGGTATATCAGTATCTAACTATGTACAAATGAGAAAAGAACCCTTCTTTAAATATATTTTACATAAAAGTCACTAAAAACGTAATTCTCATGCGAAGCACGAACTTAATCCTAGTTATTGTGATTGTATAACGCTAACACAATCGTGTCATCATCTAAACCGTGGGTTACAAATGCTTGAGCAAATTTTCCGCGTAGCTGCAACTCCAACTACGAATAGTGTCCAGTCTCAGATAAAAGTATACTCCCTTCTCCGTCCATGATTATATGATTATATGAACAAATTGAAATTGTACAAGAATTAACGCAAAAAGTGATAATGGTAATGTGTTATGAGTATAAATGATTGGGTAGGAAAGAGAAAATGGAGTAAATGGGTAATGATTGTGAGTAGAGATAAGTGGGTTTCATTTTCATTTTGAAACTTTACAAATTATTGTAAAACGTTGAAAATGTGTTTTTTTACGGATTATCGTGGGGCGGAGGGAGTATATAAGACGGTGTGATAGGAGTCTCCACATATAAAAAATAAAAAAGAACTTTCACATTTATTGTTGTGGGAATACAAAACTTTTTTGAGCTGTTTAAATATAGCTTCACACGTTAATGGCTGCCGAAATTTTCAGACGCTCCATTGACGCAACCAATTTCGGTATGAGTTAGCTATATACCTGTATCTCTCTCTCTCTCTCTCTCTCTCACTTATCTATTTATAACCATAAATACATAGTACTGGCGTTAGAATCTACGGAGAGAGATATTAAGGCAGAGCAGAGGGAGTTAGGATTTCCGGCGAAGTAGTCGCCGGAAAGACATATTACGGAGTTTCGTTGAGGTGTAAATGAAGCGCAGAGGTACGAAAAGCGTGAGCGTCTGTGGAGGAGAATCGGAGATGAAGAAGACGACGTGTACGTCGGCGAAATTCGAGAGGAGGTTGGTGAAGTACGAGGCGTTGCCGGAGTACTTGAAGGATAACGAGTTCATTTTGGATTATTACCGGTGTGAATGGCCGTTGAAGGATGTTTTCATGAGCGTCTTCGCTTGGCACAATGAAACCCTAAACATTTGGACGTGAGCAATCAATCAAGCTTATCACATTCGATTTGATTTAAAATTTCTGATTCGAATTTTTAATTTGAAAAATTATTAAAAATATATTTGAATTAATGCAGGCATTTGATAGGTTTTTGTATATTCTTGACTTTGACGATTTTGAGCTGGATGGAGAAGGAGAAGGAGAAGGTGGACGGTTTGTTCGCCAGTTTCTTCAGGTAATTTTTTTCAACTTCCGAGGACTTGTTTGTCATTTTGGTTTGTGTGTAGACTGTAATGTCAATTCAAGTATCGGCGTGTTTATGCAGACCTGGAGTTCATGGGTCGTTGATGACGATGATGATGATGAAAAGTAACGGCTCTGATGCTTTCTTACCGGTTAGTTAGCTATTTAACTGTAAATTAATTAGCCACCGCACGTCTGCTCTTGCTTTTGCATTTATATTATTTTTTATATCAATCTAATTATATTTTTCAATTCCTATCATCGTTAAAGTAAATATCACTGATGATTGTTCTAGAACCACTAAAATAGTAATTACACAAATAATTTCTTGGTATACACGTTAGAGATACAATCAAACAAATACTTCACTTTATTCATCTATAACAAATATCTATAGTATAAAACAGGGAAGTCCTTGCTACAGTGGTATGAATAGTGACAAGTGCGAAAATTCTCATTTTACCCTCACTATTTTGTCTCTTTCCTATTTTGCCCTTTAAAAAAAATTTTTTTTTTTTTTTTACCAAATAAGCTTGGGCTAAGCAACTGAGGGAGTAATCAGCGGAGTAGAGCAGACAATTCGTCCGTTGATCGATCTGAGTTGTGAAGAAGGAGAAAGCTCAGTCAGTCAGTCGGAAGATCTCCTCCCTCCCCAAAATCCACTTTCGTTTACCAATTCTTCTTCAATGGAGTACAGAAGAATCAAAGATCCGGTTTGACCACCCCCAGCCCCCTTTTAATGCCTGTATTCTGTGCCCTAGATTACTATAATTCCTCATTTCTATCAATGCTTCTACATTTTTTACATCTAAGTTCCTTCCCTCCATGTTTTTGCGATTACTGCTACATTTCTCTGCATAAATTGCAATTACTCCATCTCTTGCATCAACTCTTTCATTCCACCTTAAGGTTTTGGTTATTGCAATACTCTTATGGACTAGAGAGAGACCTTCCTTTTCTCTTTACCTGTTTTCTAGCTCAGTTGCTTCTCATTTTTTGCATCAATTTATCCATGAATTGCTACTGAAAGTGAAAATACTTTCTGTGCCAAAACAATTTTTCTCATTTTGACCTCACTCACTAACTAAGTTGTTTCTTTCCCATTTTGCTTTTTTTTTTAATTAAAATTAATTTTTTTTTAAATTAAAATTATATAAAAAAAATACCACGCGGACACGGGCTTTTAAAAAACACGTGTCCTTGGACACGGGCTTGCTCTAGTAGTACTTATTGTAAAAAATAGAACTTTTTTTTTCCATTCCAATTCAAGATTTTTGATTTTTTTATTACATAAATAAATGACAAAGTATGAAAAGTCTTTTGAACATTGTTCATAATTCATAAAGTCTAAGGTTTCACTTTAAAAAATCAATTGTTGTCAAAAGAAGTGGTACATGATCTTTATATGTTATAAGCAAGATTTGTAAATTCTCGATGTGGAATAATATTTTTATCAATAATGTTCATAAAATTATAAAAATATTGTTACTTAATTATCTACGTTTCACCCACTTTAAATAGTATGTTGAACATTTTTTTTAATTTACATATATTAATTGTTCACTCATTTTGGTTTGATAAGTTTAATTTTTTTTTTTTTTCTTTTTTTTTTTGCAGTCCAGTCCAGATGAAAAATGATTTTTCTTTTGTCAAGCTCAAATTTTGAACTACATATACCAACAATAATAAAATTATATAAGATAAATATTTATATTTATATTATAACTATTTATTTTTGGGTGAATATAATGTAGTATATTATTATACACATTAATGCAATTGCATAAATCATAGTAGTAGTACTCCATAGAATGATAGAATTATACTATGCTAACCTTTTTAGGCAATCACATGCATTGTTTAAATTTCTTTGAAAAGAAGATAGGTTTCAAAAATAAAATTATTATCTTTTTGTACTTTTTATTATTCTCTTGGTAACATGAGCCCCTACCATGTGACTTGCTAAATGCTGCCTCATCTATGCGGCATAGCTTCTTATTTTTATTATCCCAGCTTGTTGCTCGCTTCACCTCTTCCTCGTTCCTTTCTGTATATTTTTCCCTAAAAAATACAATTTCCGCTAAAGCAAACAAACCATTAATTTCTCAAAAAAAAAAAAAAAAAAAACCGAACTTAATTGCCATAGACAATAAGCAAGGAGGTAATTAATTAAGATTTAATTTTGAATCTACCGTTGTTATAATTTTCGTGGGTTGATTTAATATACCTCGGTTTCACAAATTTAATCAAACTTACACATTAATTTTATGAAAATCTAGATATATCTTATATAGTTTTAAAAAATTGTTATTGATAGTAGTTATAATGATGAAATAATAATAATTTTTAGAATTGTATAATGATAACTAAATTTTTATAAAATTATGGTTAAAATTCGATTGAGTTGAATATGAAAGTAAAGGTCGGACAAACTTTGCGAGACTAGGACTAAGTATAACTTCGTGTTAAATTCTTTATGATTAACTTTTGAGTCATCATATTGTATCCGTTGCATAATTAATTGCTCCTCATCATTGAATTGTTAAGAAAACTATAATTAGTTCCCACTTAGGTCCATGAACTTTAGGAGAAATGGACTAAAATATAACTTCGGGTGGGCTAGCTCCATTCCCCAAGATACTAAAATATAGTCCCACTTGTTTTAGAAAATCTTGACCAATTATTTTAATATTTTGATTTAAAATAATAATATTATTATTAATATTTTTAATGTTTTACATGTAACAAATTTTAAAATTTCATTTGAATGAATAATTAACATAATATTTTTCATTAAAATTTAATGAAAATTATGTAAAAGGAGATTATATTTATGAGAAGGAGGGAGTATTCTGCATGTGAAGAATATGTAGTCTCTTCACCATTAATTCATTGCACAACTACCATAGTCACTCATGCTAAGACCACTTTGACCACCTCATCCTTACTGTGCGATCAGCGAATTATATGGGAGTTGTTATTAGTAATATAATATTAGAATTATACTATACTCCCTCGGTCCTGTAACAAGTGATGCAGTTACTATTTCGCACGAGAATTAAGAAAAAAGTGAAAAGGTTGATGTGTTGTGAGTGTAGATAGTTGAGTAGGAGAGAGAATGAGTGGATAGAATAGTAAATTATAATGGTGTTGTGAGTATTATAATAATGTAGGAGAGAGAATGAGTGAAGGAAATAGTAAAGATTCTTTTCCATTTTAGGAAGTGTGACTTATCCGTGAGACGCCCAAAATGGCAAAGTGTGTCGCTTGTTATGGGACGGAGGGAGTATATTGTTATATAGTTTATACTCCCTCCGTCCCAATAAAAGCTTCACTAATTACCCAAAAGGGCGTTCCGTTAGAAGCTTCATCTTTTCTTTTTTGGCAAATAATCTTTACTATTTCCTCCCCTCATTCTCTCTCCTACATTATTTTAATACTCACAACACCATTATAATTTACTATTCCCTCCACTAATTCTCTCTCCTATTTTCAAATTACACTCACAACATTTTTTTTTCCCTCTCATTTTCATAATTTGCGTGCCCACCCAAAAGGGTGAAGCACTTATTGGGACGGAGGGAGTATAGTTTAGGAAACTCGATCTTTGTATTCGATTATGAAATAAAATATTTGTATAGCACAAAATCTTGAGTGAAACGTGCTCTACGCTCGCTGAGTGTAGAACGTGTTTTAAATTGTGCACAGTGGCATTTTTGTAAATAAGTAGAACTTTTCAATAGGCGCGGTGACATTTTTGTAAATAACTGGAACTTACGAAAAACGCATCGGCACATTTTGACACTGTACAAGGCAGTTTTTGAATACTACAAGAGACACTTTTCAATGCTACAACAGGCATGTATTTTTGAACTCACTTGAAACTTACGAAAATTCATCAGACATTTTTTGATACGGTAGAAGGCAGTTTTCAATACTACAAAAGGCACTTTTGGAACTTACGAAAAACGCACAGGCACATTTTGACACTGTACAAGACAGTTTTTGAATACTACAAGAGACACTTTTCAACGCTACAACAGGCTTGTATTTTTGAACTCACTTGAAACTTACGAAAATTCATCAGACATTTTTTGATACTGTAGAAAGCAGTTTTCAATACTACAAAAGACTTTTTGACACTACAACAGGCATGTGTTTTTTAATTCACTTGACACTTTTCAATATTACAACAGACATTTTTCAATACTACAAGAGGCATTTTTGAATACTACAACAGACACTTTTTAACACTACAACATGTACTATTTTTCAACAATATCACCGTTATTATTTAACATTACAACCGATTTAAATGTTTTATTAGTATTATTTTAGAACAGAAACTTTCTAATTTTGTAAGAGGCACTTTATAATAACAGAGAAGATACTTACGCAAAACAGGTTCTAGGATAGCTTATCCTAGAACTTGTTTTACACAAGAACGACTCTTTGTATAGATCTAAAAACCTTTAGGAGATTACCTCCTCTCATTGTAAACCCTATAAATATACTCCATCCGTCCCACCAAGAGTGTCACCCTTTTAGGGGTGACACGCAAATTAAGGAAAAGTGTGGAAAGAAAAAATGTTGTGAGTGTAATTTGAAAATAGGAGAGAGAATTAATGGAGGAAATACTCCCTCCGTCCCAATAAGAGCTTCCCGTTTTGCCATTTTGGGTGTCCCGCTAATAGCTTCCACTTTCCTTTGGCAAAGGAATCTTTACTATTTCCTCCACTCATTCTCTCTCCTCATTATTTTAATACTCACAACACTATTATAATTTACTATTCCCTCCACTCATTCTCTCTCCTATTTTCAAATTACACTCACAACATCTTTACTTCCCTCCCATTTCCTTAATTTGCGTGATTTTTAAAAAAGTGGAAATAATTGTTGGGACGGAGGGAGTAGTGAATTTAAAAAGTGTTGTGAGTGTAGAGGAGAGAGAATTAGTGGAGGAAATAGTGGATGGGATAATAGAATATTAATAAAACATTTCCTTTTTAGGAAATGTGACACTTTAAACGGGACGCCATTTTAGGTAAAAAGTGACACTTGAAATGGGACAGAGGGAGTATACCTCTAACAACATAATCAATTAAGTTTTTCATACCAATTATTTTCTTCCTCCCCTTTTATGATTGGCTTCGCCCTCTCCTAAAATCTTATAGTTGTGTAGGGAGCTACCGATTATTTTACGGTAGTATGCTTGATTAAAGAAGTATTTTAAAAAAAATTATTTTAGAAAAGTGTAACTTTTAATAGTGCAATCGTTTTATAAAAAGTGTAACTTCAAGTATTTTGCAGATTTGCAGCTGTAGAACTCACTCTGATGCTTTGTTTAATTGTTTTGCAGGAATCCCTCCTAAGAGACATTCTAATGAAGCCATCAACCTTAATCATAAACAGACTCGAGAAAACTGGTTCAATCCCCAAATGGCCATGGTTCGTTTTCTTGGGTGGGGCAATGGGTTGCTTAATCTGCAGTTCCATATCCCACCTCCTAGCCTGCCATTCCAAACGCTTCAACCTCTTCTTCTGGCGCCTTGATTACGCAGGCATTTCCCTAATGATAGTTTCCTCTTTCTTCGCTCCAATCTATTATGCTTTCACTTGCCAACCATTTTCCCGCCTCTTTTACCTTTCCGCCATTTCATGCCTAGGTGTCATTGCTATTTTCACCCTCCTCTCTCCCGCACTCTCTTCTCCTAGGTACAGGTCATTCAGGGCCGCCCTCTTTCTTACCATGGGGTTTTCCGGCGTTATTCCGGCCACCCATGCTGTTATTCTTCACTGGGGTGATCCACAGATAATTGTTGCTATGGGGTATGAGGTTATTATGGGGATTTTGTATGCTGTTGGGGCGGGTTTCTATGTTAGAAGGATCCCGGAGAGATGGAAGCCTGGTACGTTTGATATCGCGGGCCATTGTCATCAGATTTTTCATGTATTTGTTGTGGGTGGTGCGCTTGCTCACACTGCTGCTACTCTTGCTATCATGGACTGGAGGCAAGGTGCACCGCTCTGTCTGTCATGGTAGTCTTAGTTGGGCTTGATTTTTTCCTAAGTAGACTTATGCGACATATTTATTCAAAAACATAGAATGCAAATTAGGAATATTTAGTTATTATTTGGAGAGAGATACATTTTTAGGAATATATTCAAACAATTGCATTCGCAAACTCTACTAGAGATCAGATTGGAGAAAGGAACTAAACTACCCGCAACTCATATTCATGACCTCTCATAAATATATAATTTCCCTCTCTCATCGCCTCGTTAACAAGGAAAACGAGCTATTAAATAATCACTTGGTAAAAATATGCATCACCTAGTTCAACTTGTAACTTGAACTACCTCATCAGTGTAATCTCCCCACTTTTTAATCGTATTTCCATCATCAACAACACTGCTGGAGTTTTCATTTCCTGAAATAACCTCAGTTATTGCTGCCTCAGTATCTGTAGTCTTTAGTTCAATTGAACATTTACCAAAACTGGCTCACTGGAGGGCTTACCCTTATCTGCCTCAGACACAGCTTCTTCACTTTCAACTTCAGCAGAGGAGCATCCTCTAACTTGCCCTTCTCTAACGAGGTTTTAGATGATTCCAAAAGTGTACGCCCGTCAGCAGAGGAGCATGCCACATGCTGTATGAATTATTCAGTTTGGTCATAACTTCAAGAAGTTCATGGTGTTAATTATATGAGCCGTTGTAAAGAAAATTATCACATGTGTCACCTTGTATACAAAAACCATGCTTATTAGATGTGGAATCCATATCATAGTCCCTGGGAACAAGCTCGAGCCCAACCTAGAGGAGTTAAGGTTTTTTAAAATATTTGAATCAGAAGTAACCAGGGTTGAAGTAAGGCCACTAATTCCTCCAACTGCAAAAGTCATTCCTTCCGACAAAGTCCCCGAAGAATGGCAAACTTCCTTAGATCACTACGACTTTCATTTTTCCATTGCCAGCCAAATCTATTTGAGAGGAAGGATTCTACCCACTTCCATTTCAAGTTATCATCCTTGCTCAAGTCCATATCAACAATTTCTGTTGATAGTGTCCCTAGTAGTACATTAAAACATGATGCTACTGACCCGGCTAAATCAGCTCCATTATCAACTGCTGCAACAACTGCTTGCCATATGTGTTTGTAAGCTCGAACAACCATCTCATGCATACAGAGAGATTGAACATGAGGAAGCTTGTCTGTGAGTTCAACCTGACACAAAAGCAAAATGGAAATCAAAATTATACAACTTCTTGAGCCAAACCGAAATGAATTGTTTTGGTATAATTAGAGCAAATAAGATTTCTTACTCTTTCCTTTCGTAAAGACCACAAATTTAATCAAAAGTTAAAAACAATTGACAAAGAACAACTGAGAAATGATAGTAAACAACAAATGAGCTTGTTCTTGAGCAGCTATAGCACAACAACATCAATTTGTAAATAGTTAGTAAAATAGATGATAATGTTAATCCAGGAACTAACCAATTTTGGGAGGGCAGTATGAGCATATTAATTATGGGCCATCTCAATCAACTCATCGGGAGACTGCAAACATAAACGAAACCATATCAAGAATGGCCAAAATTTCACTTTTAATTAAAATCAAGAAATTTAGTTTTCTATCATGATGACGCCACAGCTTTCGGGGTCAGGAGCGGTTCAAGGATATCTGGCTAGGATATATTTGGTGGTTTGATGTACCTAGATCACAACACAAACAAGCACCGTTAAGGTCAAAGTTGGATGTTACTCCAACTCAGGCCCTCGGGTGTGAGAGTAAGAATACTGAGTAATAAGGCTTTGAATACCTTTGGAGTGTGTGTGTGTTTAGGTTTAGAGAGTAATAGAGCTTACTCAATTGTATATGGAACTTACCTTGCCCAAGGGGGTAAAGGCCTTCTATTTATAGGCAATGCCATGATGCTTGTTGAGGTAAGCAATGAGATCAGCCCTAGGGGGCACTTTGGTATTTGACCAGCTACACGTGTCATGACTAATTGGTCTGTCGGGGAGGGAACATTGGTGTCCGAGGGACATGGTGAAAGGGACATGAGCCGTGTAGCCGACTTAGTGCATTAAATGGAATAGTAGGCGCCGGGTGGCCGCATTGAATGCGTGATGGGGGAGCCGGCAAGTGGCTGTCGAGCCGGTAAGCTAACTTGCTCGGTAAGGCTTGACATTAGCAAGGACGGCATGTGCCGCGGTCGGCGTTGTGCCGCGGTCAAAGATATATGACGCGAGCACGGTTGATGCGGGCATGACTCGTGCGGGCACGGATCCGGCGGCGGGGTCCCGATGGTCCTCGATGGGGACGATGCGAGGAGGGACGCGGTCTTGACCACAAGGGCCTATTTGACCGCGGTCTTCCCTACAGCGGTCTAGGAACTGCTACGTCACTGGTTCCTTGGACTAGACCGAGCGCGGGCCCGGTCCAGTAGATCCGGGCTCATCAATGGCCCCTAGCTCCAAGTGTGATTATTTATGGTGCAGTGAGGAGCTACTAGAAGCTCGGTGCTGCTCAATTGCTCCTCGGCGAGCACCGGTGTTAGCGTTTTTGTTGTACATTGCTTGGCCCCGTGGGCCAAGGAACGTTCGGGAGGCACCAGATGGTGACACGTGGTCCCTTGCGTGGCGTGCCTCCCGGTTGCGAGTGGGCCCTTGGCGAGATGAAAAGACGGGTTAGTGGTACGTACGGGGGTACGTGTCGCTCGTTGAGGGGGCAATAAATGCAAAGGGTATTTAATTTTTCGAATTTTCAAACGTTGGAGACGGTTCGGGGTCCAGAGGTAGGATTTGTGGGCTAATTAATACGGGTTAACGGGTTAACCCGTATAGGTAGGCCTTATAAATACCAAACCCTTAAACCTCGAAACCCTTTTTACCGTTTCCAAACCTTGAAGAGCCTTAGAGAGAGATTTTCTTGCTTTGCGAAATCCGTGCTAGTGCTTCTTCGAATCCGACCTTCTCTCAAGTTTTCCTTCGTAAGTATTTGGGTGTTTCTCTTCTTCATCTCCCTCTATTTTTTTTTCTTTTAAGGTTTTGAAAGATGACCACCGTGAATTTGGACCCCGTAGTCAGTAGAACTAGGAGATGGAGCCACCCAGATGTCTTTTCTTGGTTTGTAAAAAGGCGGGGGATTTTTAGGAAGGTAGGCTTGGGGTGGCTTAGGCTATCCTTGCCAAGCTTTACGTATTTACGTGAGAAAGCGGATTGGGGGCGTTCGTCCCACCCCGGTTGTGGGAGGGCAAGAGAAAATATATATATAACAGGGATGTGCGGGTGTTGGGGGATCACCGTAGGCTAAGAAACTTTGTAATGGGGGTTTTGTGCGGGTTTCCCCTTGAGAGAGATGTCGAGGCTACGAGCTTGGCAGATTGAACTAGTGAGGAGAGCGATTCGTGTCCCCGAACAAATAGCGATGGGAGAAGTGTGAACTAATGGACCTGAACAATCAAACAATTCGCGGGCACCGAGAGCGGGGACCACTGAGTGACCCTTTAGATGTTACGCACAGTACCATCTTTCCCCCGTTGTGCCCGCGGCTCTGCAGGCGGAGACAATTGGCGAGCGGCGGTGAGGAACTTGACCCCCTCGGTTTCGAGGTGGGGTGAGGTTGAATCGGAGGTGGCCCACCGTGGTGACCCCGCGGTCTCTTTGGCTCCTCGAGCTCGGAGACCGAAGAGGATGACCGCGATGAGGGGGATAGGAGGGCGCGTGGGACCTCTAAGAAGGCGGCGAGACCACCAATATTGTGGATGCCTTCGAGAGCTGCGACTCAGGAGGAGGAGGAGGTTGTGGCCCTGCCGGAACAAAGGCAAGAGGCCGGCTAGGGATGTGAATCCTGGTCGTGGCCGTAAGAAGGCCAAGGAGGTGGCCACCATTGGTGGGAGGAGGAGATCTATGAGGTTTATAACGTGGACCGCAACGCTTACCGTGTCCGCACCCTTGGGCATGTTCATTTGGCGGACAAGGACAAGGCTGCGGCCGAGACCGCCGCGAGATGTCGCGGGGACAACCCAGAAACTGCGTTTTTTATGGGAGCCCGGTTTGAGAACGGATTGAGGCTGCCCTGGACCCTTTCTTTTATTTCTTCACGGAGTTCAATGCACACTTTGCCCGTGGCACTCCGACTCCCCGATGCCATCAGAGCCATTGTCTCCTTCATCGCTGTGTGCGAGATTCCTAGGTTATGAACCTACCCTTGCTTTGGGCTCTATGCCTACTATCGGAACCCAGATTAGCCGTGGTATCCTGAGCTTGAAGGCTAGGAACTACTCCACCGGGACTTTCTCTCCTCCCTCCAACAAGTTTGACCAATGGAATCGGAAGGACATTTTGGTTATTGAGTCAAGATTCGGATGGCCCTTTTCCAAACCTTCACACCCCGTCCCTATGAAGGTGGCCGCTAGCAAATATCCAGGACCCGTCCTCGGCCGATGCCATGCGCCTTTGCCATAGAGAGGCATACGGCCCTCTATTTGGACGGCGGGGAGGAGCCCGTATATGACGTGGGCGCCGTAGTGGAAGATGAGCCCCTGCTTGATCTACTCGGGGTGGCTCCTCGCGAGGAGGGCGCCCAGCATGCCCCCGAGGAGTAGAGATAGAGCCTTTGCCCGCGACCACTGATTGGCGGGTGCACGAACATTACCGGTTCGAGGCCGATTGTAAGACACGTATCTTTGGGCGGCGAGTGCGATCCTCCCGAAATAATCGGTCTACGATTCCTCTATAAAGCATTGCCAATTTACTTTGCCTTTGATTTTTGAAGCGCTCTCTGCTAACCATTTTCTTTCCCTCAGTAGATCAGGAAGTGTATAATTTCGATGGCTCCTCCTCTAAGTCTTTGCTCAGTGAAGGCCAAGAACCGAGAGGGCAACAAGGAAGGCTGCCCGAAGAGGCGAGAATGAGATGGGAGGGGTTCCCACAAAAGACAAGGCTGTTCTGTAGCGAGCGGGAGGGCGGGAGGCTCTATCTGCTCCCAGAACCATTCTAACCCTTTGGGAATCTGCCTCCACCTCCCGGGGTCCTCCTCGCCCAATGCTCTCAGGGCATCATCTCCCGGCCGTACTATTGCCTCCGGGCATAACCGGGAAGCAATCCAAGAAAAGGAGCGACGAGAGAGGCGGATCGACGCGCATAGGGAGAGGTCCTCGAGACCCGGAAAGTGGTGGATACCTCTACCCAGTAGCCCCACTGCTTTGCCGCCACTTCTACCACTGCTCCCTCCACCGCTGGGACCATATGCTCGGTGGCCTACCCGTCTCCTCCTGGCCACCGCGAGGAGAGCACGGGAGAAGAGGAAACAGGTGGGAGGTGTGCCCGCCATTGAAGGGGTGGACACAGTAAGCCCATTTCTGCACGCGGCTTTCTGCTTTGTTGGGATTGGGCTCATCAATAGGCTCTTTGCCCGGACTTCTATCATTCCGTGGCGGAGAAGGAGAACCCATCGGCCTTGATGGGAGACATTGGGATTGCCACGGCGAGGTTTGATTCTTTACGTCTGTCCTTTTGACATTTTAGCCTTCCTCGTTCTAACTATCCTCCTCGCGAGGTGGGCAATAAGGCTATGCGGCTCAGGGAGACTGTGATAGCTGTCCGTGAGCTTGCCGATAACACGAGGATATGGCGGGCAAACTCCGCGAGCCGGAGGCGGCCCGGGAGAAGGTGGGGACTACGAGGCTCCCTCACGGATGCCAAGGAGAAAGAGTTCGCGACCAAGGAGTCCGATCTGAAGGGCTTCCGGGAGCGGGTGGCCGAGCTGGAGAAGAGCCTTGAAAGGCGAAGGGTCGGCGGGATGAGCTCGGGGGCCACAAACTTCAGTGGAGCAAAGGAACTCAGAGCTCATGGCCAAGCTGGATGCCTCCCAAAAGCAAGTGGAGATCCCGGAGGCCAGGCGGATGATCTCTCAGAAGGCTGCGCCTCGACCCGGTTCGGCTTGGAGAAGGAGAGGATCTTTGGCCGGCTCGCAAGGAGGCCATCGAGGAGTATAAGAACTCCGATGAGTTTAATGCGGAGTGCAGGCCCAATGCGAGGCCGGTGTCGGACACGGATCCGGAACTTCGCGGCCGCGGGTATGTTCTCCGTGCGGCGGTTGGCGTGATCGGCTCAGCTGGTTGCTGCGACACGGAGTGCGTGCCGGAGCATGCGCTAGTTCCTCTGTCAGAGGATGAGGTTAAGTGCTGGATCTCTCACTGCGGCCTCTACGCCTCTGTGGCGAAGTGGCGCTGGCACGATCAGCCCAATTGGATGTGCTTTGCGATTCGGGGACAACCCTTTATCTTTGGGGGATGCCACTGGCTCGGAGTTCTTCCAGAGGGCCGGCCATGGGAGATCTCTTTCCCCCCGGCGGGCTCCCGCTTCGGCCTCTACCGAGCAACAAGCTGCTCCCACTACCGAGGTGCCTGCTGGGGACCGGCTGCCTTCCCAACTCCGGGACTCGAAGCGGGCACGGGGTGCGGCCACCGAGGAGCCGAGGCGGGCGCAGGTGGAGCGGCCACCGAGGAGCCCGAGGAGAATGCTCCATTAGTATAGGATTTTTGCTTTTCTTGTTGTAATAGTTTTAGGACTTTGTAAATATTTCCTTAACATTAATAGAAGCATTTTTCTCCACTTGGCTCCTTTACTTTTATCTTAATTGCTTGTCTCGTAGGCTATTTTGAGTAGTTTGGCAATTTTCGAGCACCTTAATACTTGCATTCTTGCCTATTACTTTTTCCGGCGTTTTTGACTTGCAATTAACTTTATACTCTCCTTACGCGGGCGTGACTTAATAGGCCCTTTGTCCGCATTTTTTGAGTTTTCCTAACTCTTTATTCAAAACCCTTAGGTTTTTGTGAGAGTCGACCTTATTCTTCTATGATCGCGTTTGTTTAGCCTTGTGGCAAACTTTGAGGCCTTAACCTCGTTTGTCTGTTTGGCTTTGTTTTAAACTAGTTTGATCACTCTCATCCATTTACACTTATTCCCGGCCTTGCGGCTGTGGTGTAAGTCAAAAGTAGCCAAGGCAAGCATACTTTCATAGGGCATGCGAAGGTGGCCGTGAGGCTATTGTCAGCGCAACGAAAGGTAGGAGCATATTTTAGCATAGAGGCCCTTTAACCCCACGGCATCTGTATCCCCTTATTGGAGGTTCTCACTTATTTGACCCTTTATTCAAAACTCCCTAGGGTTTTTCGTGAGGGTCTCGTGGCGATCTGGTGAACGGGCTTATATGTAGGCCTTTGTCACATACGAGGCATGCGAGTAACGGCCCTAACGAGGTCCTTCGCGCAATTAGTGGGTCCGGACTTCGTGTCATTGTCCCAGCTAGAATCCGTAGGCACGGGCATCGTGGCCTTTGTACCTACGTTCATCTATATCCACTTATTTTTGGTGGTGTCACGCGGGCGGAGAGAGTATCCTCCCGCGATCATAGTACGGATCGTAATGGATCTTTGTACATATATAGGCATGCGGATCCTTAGATCTTTGCGCATCGGTAAGTAGGAGCTCATATGTTGGCTCTTGAACCCACCGGCATCCGCCTGCGGGCATCCGCTAGCTTTTGAGGTGGTGGGAATTGATTTTGCATCAAAATATGATGATAACTTCTTACTTATATATATATAGTCTATACTCCTTCCAAAAAATTACAAAGATTTTAAAGAAGTATCTCTTAAGGTGGTCGCTATTCCAAGCGTGCTTAAGCTCTTCTCCCTCTTTTGGTCGCAATATGTAGGTGCCCTCTTTGACTATCTTTGTGACCTCATATGGACCTTCCCATTTCGGGGACGGCTTGTTGAAACTAGGTTGGGTCCCTTGGACCTCTACGCTTACGAGTACCCAGTCTCCAGCGAAAAACTCCTCCTATTTACTCTTTTGTCATGGTGCTTCTTCGCTTTACATTTGTAGTTCACCATTTTTTCATGTGCCCGCATTCTCTTTCCTTCGAGATCGTCCAGTCACACCTTACATTTGCCTCGTTTTGAGACTCGTCGAAGTATGTGACTGCATGTACGAGGGTAGGGCTACCTCAGCTGGAGCCATTGCCTCGACTCACATACGTGAGCGAGAAAGGAGTTTCTCTGTAGAATTTCTAATTGTGGTGCGGACAACCCATAATGCGATGCGTAGCTCGTCCGACCATCGTCTCCTCGTCCTTCCAAATTTTTCTTTAAGGCGGTCGAGGACTAGCTTGTTTCTTTGCCTCGGCTTGGCCATTTCCACGAGGATAGGCAAGCTGCGGACTTACGGTGTTGCACCTTCATTCTCACACATTCGGCGGTGAATTTTGCGGAGAATTGGGTGCCATTATACGAAATTATTGCTCGGGGAACCCCAAATCGACAATAGATGTGGTCGTGGACAAAGCGATAGTGTTATCCTCGGAAATAGTGGCTAAACCCTTTGCTTCCGTCCACTTGGTAAAATAATCCACGGCCACCACGGCATACTTGATGCTTCCTCTAGCGGTTGGAAATGGTCCAATAAGATCTATCCCCCAGCGTATCAAACGGCCGCGATGGTACAACCAAAGTACGCTCTGTTGATGGTAGTCTAGGGATGTCCGCAAATCTCTGGCACTTATCACATTTTCTAACATACTCCTGCGCATCCCTTCTCATTGTGGGCCAAAAGAATCCTTGGAATTTGATCTTGTACGAGAGGGTGCGAGCACTGGATGTCCGCCACAAACTCCTTCATGGACCTCATAGAGTAAGTTGGTGACCATGTGAGTTTTAACACATCTTAGCAAAGGCTTGGTGAATGATCGCCGAAAAAGCACCCCATCGAGGACGAGGTATTTCGCGGACACCGTTCTGATGGCTCTAGCCTTTAGGGTCCTCGGGGAGGGTTTGCTTCTCGATGTAATCCTTCATTTCATCTACCCAGTCCCTTACTTGATCCTCGATATTGTTTATACGTATTCGATCTATAGCGAGTCTCTCAGTGAATTCAATCGGCAATTTGTCTCCAATTCACCAATTTCTTGCTCGGTTATTCTTGAAAGGAGGTCAGCCTCCACATTATCCTCTCTCATGACTTGGTTCAGCTCATAGTAAGTGAAATCTTTGATGAGGGTTTTTGCAAGGCCACGATCTTGAGCTAGTCTTGGGTTGATAGTATCATACTCCCCCTAATTTGATTAACTATGAGTAGAGTCACTATTGATTTCAATATTACGAACTCCCAAGTCTCTTGCCAATTCCATGCCCGCGATAATCGCTTCATACTCGGCTGATTGTTTGATGCCTCGAACTTGAATCTCAAGGCCCTCACAAATTTCTCCCCGCAGGGTGCGATCGAAGTATGCCCGGCTCCATTTGATTAACTTGCTCGCGGAGCCGTCCACATATAAAGTCCATACCTCTTTGGACGCTCCCTTGGTTGAACAATTTACGTGCTCGGGCTTTCGGGTCATCTTCGATTACGCTCGCTTTCTTTTTTCGAGGTCGCTTGTCCGCTAATTTGAATGATGATTCTACTACAAAATCAACTAAGGCACATTGCTTTGATTGTCTTTCTCGGGAGTAGGTGATGCGGAACTCGGTGAGCTCTATAGACCAAGCTAGCATTCTTTCCGAGGACTACGGTTTTATGTAAAACCTTTCTAAGCGGGGCCTCGGTTAGTACGGTTATAGGATGTGCGAGAAAAGTAGGCTCTTAATTTTCGAGCGAATACAAGCAAGGCGTAAGCTAACTTTTCTATATTAAGATAACGCCCTTCTACGGCGGACGGTGCCTTACTTACATAATAAAGCTGGTTTTGGGAGTTACTCTCCTCCCTTACAAGAACAGCGGCTCTTGCCCGGATCGATGCTTGCTAAATACAAAAAGAGCTCTTCTCAGAGGCGAGAAATTTTGAGTAGAGGTGGTGTGCCGAGGTATGTTTTGACTTCTTAAAGCTTGATGGCACTCGGTGCTCCATGTAAATTCATCGGCTCTCTTCCCCCTTTGAGAGTTTTGAAGAAGGGGAGGCATCTCTCTGGCGACCGCGAGATGAAGCGGCCAAGTGCGGTGATGCGACCATTGAGTTTTTGTACATCCTTCACGCGGGCGGGAGGTTTTATGTCTAATAGGGCCTGGATTTTCTCTGGATTAGCCTCTATCCCTCTTTGGTTGACCATGAATCCGAGGAACTTGCCCGCCTTGACCCCGAAAGCGCACTTAAGGGGGTTTAGCTTCATGTTGTTGTGGCGCAAGTTTTTGAAGGTTTCCTCCACATCGAGCTCGTGGGAGTTTTCCTTAGTTTTTATGACCATGTCGTCAATGTAGGCCTCAAGATTTACGCCTAGTTGGTTTTTAAAGACCCAGTTGACCATGCGGCGATATGTAGCTCCTGCATTTTTCGGCCCAAAGGGCATCATAGTGTAGCGGTATGTCTTGCCGCGGCAATGAAAGCTACGGAGCGGACATCTTCGTGGAGCCATCTGGATTTGATGGTAGTCGGAGTATGCATCAATGAAGCTTAGAACTACGTGTCCGGCTATAGAATCCACCAATCTGTCTATGCGAGGGAGAGGGAAGCAATCTTTGGGGCATGCCTTGTTGAGATCGGTGAAATCAACGCACATCCTCCATTTACCATTGGATTTCTTAACCATGACCACATTGGCCAGCCATTTGGGGTAGGAGATCTCCTTTATTATTCCCGCTTTTAGCAATTTTTCCACCTCTTCCTTGATGGCAATCTCTTTCTCAGGGAGAAATATCTGGATTTCCTCGGTGAATGTTTTTGAAGGATGGGTCATCGTTGATTTTATGGAGGATCACGTCCTCGGCGATGCCTTGCATATCTTCCACCCTCCAAGCGAACACATCGCAATTTGCTCTAAGGAACTCAATAAGTATCCTTCTCTCCTCGCTGTGAATTTCCAGCCCAACCTTAACTGTTTGCTCGGGGAGTGGGGATTGATTACCACCTCCTCGAGCTCGTCGTTAGGTTGAAGGTCGCTGATTTCACGATTGTGCGAGGAGTCAATGACAATAGTTGGGGGTTGACACGAGCTTCGGTCGGTGTTGCCATTGAATATATGATATCACGGTCAATTTCCCCTCTATTCCTCGATCAATATAACCTCCCTCAACAGGCAGCCAAGCGCTTCGATTTTACGCTCATCTTGAGCTCCACCTTCGTGGAATAGAAAGAAAGCATGCCAATCGGTACGGGCGGCGGCGGGAGTGCAAGAGTTTTCCCCTTTTTGGCTTGTCCTCGCCTTTTCCCTCTATCATTTTGTCCTCGCCCTCTATCCGCGGGCGGGGAGGTCAGCCTTCTGTTCTTTCCTTTTTTCCTCCGGTGCTCGGAGGAATCTCCCGGGCTGGTTCTTGATGGTAGCAACCCCGCCCGGGTGTTAAATTTCACCCTTTGGTGGGGACGGACGCAACTATTCCCAATTCGGCCTGAGCGATTACGCCGAGAATGGCATTGTATTGGGAAGGAAGATCGACCACCATGAAAGTTATCTTGGCCGTCTTACTGCGTGGGTTTTCCCCAATAGCTACGTCAAACACAATCGTCCCCTTTACCCTTACGGCGTGGTTGGTGAAGCCTTCGAGCATGCCCGCATATGGAGTGAGATGTGCTTCGTCATTCTCATTCCAACCAAAGTATGGTAGTAGAGTATGTCGCGGGCGGCTCCGGTATCTATCAACACTCGGCCTATGTTTGCCGGTTGATTCTCATTACGAGGGTGAGTGGGCTGTGTGGAATGAAAAAGGGTGGAGGCAAGTTCGCTCCTTTTGAACCCAATTTCCTGCTCTTCCTCCGGAGCCGGGCGGGGATGGAGAAAACCTTTTCTAATGTCCGAATTTGGAGGGACAGTTTGCTTATTAGAGGAGGTTCCTCCCCAGTGAAGTTAATGTCATAATCCCCAAAATCATCATCATAATTATCTCTTTCGTTTCTCTACGGTCCCCGCGTGTGTCGTGCCCATTTGCGGTCATTGTTATTGGGGGCGTATTGTTTCCCTTAACCCACTTGGTTAGCTCCCCGTTATTGATTTTCTGTTTGGATTACTCGCTTAAGGCTGGAAACTTGAGTCCTCGATTCCGTGCCCAGTGGTCGTTGTGATACTCGCAGAACTTAAGTCTACTCCTCTCATTTGGCTTTCGAAGCATGGGGAGGAGCGGGAAAGTCTGAGGCTCTCATGATCACCACCCTTGGGTCGGTGAGCTGCGTGTAAGCTTGTTTCGGCCATAGCCTTTTTGAGCTTTTTCGATCCCGGCCTCTGTTTTTGCCACGACTATTGGTGTGAGCGAGGCTGCAGGGTGGTCTCTGGACTTGGCTTATCCTTTCTTTCGCGAAGCTCGGGAGCGGGCACACTAGGCTCTTCGGCGGAGGCAATGGCCGAGGCCCTTTCATACATTTCCTCCACTGATTTAGGTTTCTTTGGAGGCAAAATTCATTTTGAGGAAGGAGGAAGCGAGGCCGCCCTCAAAACATAGTCGATATCTCCTTCGTCCGAGTCCACAATCTCCTCGCTCACCTTCCCTGAACCAAGGGATATATAATCTTTTGTAGGTTCGTTTGGTGCACGCTTGACACGGACAAGATCTGTCTTTGGTCTAGCGGGCACACACACTCCGGCAAAGGCATTGAGGAAGAGAACTACGGGCGGGCGAATATTTGGATACACGGGGCTTGAGGGCTAGCATCAAGATAGGGCCTTGCCTGTGAAGGTCGCAGCCAAAGCTTTGCACATCACTGACTCGTCCGCGGAGAATAAAGCCATCTGGCCCTCAAATCTTCCCATATGACTCTTGGCATTTTTGGATCCGTCATAGGTGTCCATCTGAGGGGGTTTGCCCTTCTGGATCGGTGCCCGCGCAATTTTATCGCTGAAGGCGTCCATGGTGCGGCTGTGAATGTGTGCCCAAAATTTTTTGTTTATTGGAATTCACGCGAGTTTGAAGACATCCGAGTTATTTGAGAAACGGAGTCGCCACGCCATTTTGATTACCTTAAAACTTTGAAAAAAAGGTTTTATGGGTTCGGAGGTTAAGTTACCCCTTGGGAAGAACGTTTGGCGTTCACCCAAAGTGCCTTGCCGGAGCAAGTCTCCCTAGATTTCATTAATCGTGTTTGCTTGCGTGCTTTCTTTGTGTGCATGTGTTTGAAAATAAGGGGGGGAGATGTCCCAAGTTATCTTCCGGACGTACAAACCATTTGTTGGTTGTCGCTCGGGATTCCTTGGAATTTATGTATTTGGGATTATGATCCCGTCCTCATCTTATGACTTATGATCATCGCATTTTAAACTTCGGGACCCTCGGGACTTGCGTGATCGAGAGAATGACTCTCTTTTGGGTCAAAGATGAGGTTCTTTAGGAAGGAATGTCCTTAGCCCATCAATCCTACGCTTTAAGACGGTCGAGCTCGTATAGAGGCTTCATACTCATTCTTAAGCGATAATCGGAGATATAGGGTTCAAGGTTATCCTTTTCCTAAAGAAATCATGAACCTTTAATGGAAGGAACGATGCAAAGATGAGAACTTTTACACCGGTCCATTCCAAGGTTGGGGAAAAGGGGAAATGCATGTAAAAATGATATTTTAGCAAAAAGATGGCATTTTGGTTTGAAAATGATGCATTTGATTGCAAATGGATGTTTTTTATGTAAAGAAATGATCTTTGTGCAAAGAGTGCATCTTTAATGTGAAAAGGGATTTAAAATGGAAAAGGAATGATTTTAATGCATGAAAAATGGGATTTAGGTGTAAAGGATGCACCTTTATGTATGAGAATGATATTTTAATGAAAAGATGACATAGTATGTACATAGATACTATCTAAATTGCGAGATAGACATCGAGGTTATAGCTTAAAGGGGGTTAACATCGGATTACGGCTTGAAGCTGTGAAGCTTCTGAAATCGGCTACTTATGTCGCACGACATAGCCGCCATGTCGCGTGACATAACTAGCCATTTTGCGAGAGGCTTTACAACTGAGATTTGCAGAGGTAACAAGGCACCAAAATGGTCAAGTTACTTCACAAACAAATCTCATAGAGCATGTTTATCAATAATGAACACTTCAAGAGGGTGTGGATATGAGGGATCCACACTCATCTTGAGTGTTCATGCAAAAACCAAGTCAAAACGAAGATTTTATATGAAATGTAATGAAATAAAATGTGGATCTGGGTAATATGAAGCTAAAGCATGCAACTTTAATCAGAATACTATATTATCAATGCATGTAACACATAGATTTCATATTCAAAGGAAAATAGAGAGTGGAAAAGGGGTAGAAACTCGTTACCCTTGAAGATCCACAACTCCTATATCAAGTTAGACATAGGAGCCTTCTAGCGTCCTCTTCCGGAGACTGAGTTCAGGCCTTGGATCCTTGGGAACTCCTTGATTTCTTGATGTATGTGGGAAGTGTGTGTGGGATGGATTTGGGAGGATTGAGGTGATTTGGGGGGTATGTGAGGAGAGAGGAGGCTTCCTGGGTGTATTCCTATAGAGGGGGACTGAGGGGTGGAAGAGGTGTGTCAAAATGAGAGGTGAAGGCCTCTATTTATAGAACACTGCATGGGCTTGTTATGTCGCACGACATAACAAGCCATGACTGTATTCCTTCTGGAAACATGCAAGGTGGCATGGTTCTAGAACTTTTCCTGGCTGGTTATGTCGCACGACATAAGTAGCCACTTCTGGATTCTTCTAGAAACGTGCAAGGTGGCAGCCTTCTAGAAGGGTTTTGGGATTAAGAAAAACGTGTTTCTTAATCACCAAGCATTTCCTTCAGCCCTTAAAAGGTTTGGAAGCAGGTTCGGAATTGTTCGGAGCTTTAGGAAAATCCGGGGAATTACCGGAAAAATTACCGGAATTGCCGGGAAAATTAACCGGAAGGCATGAGCCGGTTGGGTACTTACGAAGCCCCTCGGCAACGTCACTTGCAAGGCGAGTGGGGTTGTCGATAGAAAAGGATCCGATGCGGCGAATGCCGAGACGGATTGGGTGACCAAGGTGGTCGAGTGGTGAACCTTTTGGAAGGCTACCTACGTATCCGGAGGAATCAAGCCGGGCCGTAGTTCGGGATTAGGATCCATTTGGGGAAGGAAGAAGAGAAAATGACCTAGGAGGTCAAGCAATTGATCCTGCGGGGATATGCTAGGAGTGACCCAGGTGGTCGGATATCGAACTTCTATGAGGGCGCTTTATCACCGAGGAGTGACAAAGAAACGGGGTGACCAAAGTGGTCGAATGGGTGGACCTTTTATAAAGGCTACCTACGTATCCCGGAGGAATCAAGCCTTGATCGTAGTTCAAGCATCACTAGATAGTTAGGAACGATGTCTAGGATCCTTGAGATTTTGACAATTCGGAGGCTGTCACCTGAGGAAGCTAGAGCTTATGGCACTATCTCTTTATGACGGAGATAGAGGTAACTTAAGTTGGGAAACTTGAGCATTCGTCACTATTCGCGGATAGTGGTAGCACAAGTTGAAATGATTTGGGCATACGCCACTATTCGCGGATAGTGGTAGCACAATTTGAAATGATTTGGGCATACGCCACTATTCGCGGATAGTGATTGCACAAATTGAAATAACTTGGGCATTCGTCACTATTCGCGGATAGTGGTTGCACAAATTGAAATAACTTGGGCATTCGTCACTATTCGCGGATAGTGGTTGCACAAATTGAAATAACTTGGGCATTCGTCACTATTCGCGGATAGTGGTTGCACAAATTGAAATAACTTGGGCATTCGTCACTATTCGCGGATAGTGGTTGCACAAATTGAAATAACTTGGGCATTCGTCACTATTCGCGGATAGTGGTTGCACAAATTGAAATTGATTTGGGCATTCGTCACTATTCGCGGATAGTGGTAGCACAAGTTGAAATGACTTAGGCATGCATCACTATTCGCGGATAGTGATAGCACAATTTGAAATAACTTGGGCATTCGTCACTATTCGCGGATAGTGGTAGCACAAGTTGAAATGACTTAGGCATGCATCACTATTCGCGGATAGTGATAGCACAATTTGAAATAACTTGGGCATTCGTCACTATTCGCGGATAGTGGTAGCACAAGTTTAGAGTTCTGACAATTATTTCAGAGATTAAAGAACTTGATGATTTTTTGTAAAGAAAGTCGGATGTATCCTGATAATTTTCGTAAAAGAAGTGAATTAAAAATGCCAAAGGCAAATAAAATGAGCCACGAGGGGGTAAACTTATAAAATAAGCCTCGGGGGGCATTGGAGGGAAAATTTGATTAAAAATGCCAGTGGCACAAAGGACAAAACAGGCCTACGGGGGACAAAATTTGTAAAATGGAGCCTTCGGGGGCAAAATGGTAAAAATCAGCCACAGGGGCTTAGTATGTCGCACGACATAACGAGGCCACAATGGGCGGATTTATTAAAAATCGCACGATCGCCATTTTGAAATTAATTTAGACTTGAAATTGAGAGGGAGGCGACGGCAAGAAGAGAGAGAGCAACCTCAGAGGGCGATTTGAGAGGGATCTAGAGAAATCAAACAAATCTTTAGTTCGATTCAACTTGGAAAATGCCTCCTAGGCTCTATCCGACCAAGAGGGCTTCTCAACATGCCAACTTAGCTACTCGGAGGAAGGGGGTGCAAAGGAATCAACGGCCGTTTCTTAGGAAGCACCAAGGAGATTTTTACCCACGGCTCGATGAGCATACTTCGGATGTCACGAAGAAGGAAGAGGTAAGAAACCTAGGGTTTCTTGAAAAATTTTCAATTTGGGCGAAATTGATTTGAGTGATTTTTTTTAGGCTGTGCTATTGACATGAACGGCATGTGAACATAGATGAATCTAGGAAATGTAATGCGTAAATGCATGCCATACACTGATCCATTTTGACCTATTTTTTGCTTGAGATGATTTTAAGAAATAGCACGAAATATTAATACTTGTGCCATGTTTTCTTGCAGAGATTACGCACTCGTGGCTCCCCGAGGTGATTGGCGAGGCTATGGGATAGCTTGCTTAGGGTAGCCGAGGAGCGAGGTGGACTCGCCTAAGGGCACGATTTACGGCTGCCGGGCTAGGGCAATTTTGAGATGGCGAAGGCCATCGGGGCACTCGAGGAGTGTGGATCTAGTGAGGGCGTTCGAGAGAGTTACGGTGGGAGACCACTCACTCATTTCACTTCTCTTGGGGTGAGGCAGCTGGGTCACTCCGCTGGACTTTGCGGTCATCACGGGGTTTGCCTTTTACGGATGAGCCACTCTACATAGAGGAGCACATGTACGGGGAGTTGAGCCCCGACCTATTGCGATGATGATTTTATGGGCTTACTTGGTTTCGTTCCCGGATCAAGAAGGGGAATGGATATGAGTTAGGGGGTGCTACATGGCACGATTCGAGGCGGAAGCGGGGACTACACTGTGGTAGATGATCCCATTGAGAGCCTACCGAGAGCCGAGAGATTGGCTAGAGCTTTTGTATGGGTGGGCTTTTCCGACATGCTTTGTTCATCAACAGCGCATCTCTTGCTTTGATTTCACCGTTGGAGCTACCGAGAGCACGGGATGCGTCGAGAATTGCTGGGGGAGGCGGCCTTAGGCGAGATGTATTTGGCCCTAGATGATGTCGGTAGGGAAGGCGAAGTACTTCACTGCTTTCATCGCTTTCGAGGTATTCTCTCACCTTGATCTCTTTTCTTTTGCGCATTTCATTATATCCCTTGTTTTCCCTGTTTTGACTTTTTCTTCTCCTTTTCAGGCTTGGGCATACGAGTATTTTGGGTGTTATGAGTGGCGGATCAAGGATGAGTTTCTGCCACCACTTTTCACTGCTCTTCGTCGGTGGACGAAGGATGCCAGAAACAGAACCGGGAGCAGCCGGAGGGCTCGAGGTGCGGGATTACCGCTTCTTATCATGATACGTTGACATGCACGAGAGGGGTTCCACAGAGGATGAGCTTGTTCCCCTGGGTGAGTCGTTATGGCGCTTTGGATTTAGATCACGCTGCGCACTTCACAGCAGTGTCGCAAGCTACGCGGGCTTGTCCGGAGATGCCTTGTATCTAGGAGAGAGGGTGTATAGACAGCATGGGCCGAATAGGCACGCTCGGATCCCTGATGATCCTCCAGCTAGGATGTGGTTGCCTCGCCAGTTGGAGAATGTAGATGCTTTGATCGTAGGCATGGCGGCACATCTTTACACACGAGAGGGGGACTATACTATGTACGTGGCCATGCATCTTCAGTCTCCACAGACCAGGGTTGGTTATGGCGCTCATAGCGTGGGGCCTTCGACTGGCTATGTTGCTAGACCTCCTTTGCCCCCGACTTTCATTGATTATCAGGGTGGCGGTCGCATGAGGCGAGCTTACATTGATATGTCCCAGACTCATCCTCATCTGGTGCTACCGCGAGGTTCTAGATCTGTAAGTATTGCTCCCTACATCTCTTGGATTGATTGCATCTCTTTTTTGTTATCAAGAACTGTATTCTGACACTTATTATGTCATGCTTGTAAGCAGTGTCGGCTCGGAGCTTACGAGGCACTTGACCGGGGCATATACCGTAGGCGTGGGCATGATTAGCAAGCTCCGAGAAAGGCATGAGTTTCGGAAGAATCGGTGCGGTCGCGGGGTTCGATTGATATCTCTCCACCTGGCCAACCGAGAAGGAAGAAGAGCCGCTACGATGACGTGGGCACCAGCGGGAGCACTAGAGGACCGACGCCTCGGCCAAAGACTGCAAATGTGCCTCTTCTGAGACCCATTGAGATTGATGATGATGATGAGGATGAGGATGAGGATGAGGACGGAGCTGAGACGGCCACGGACTATGAGCTTGACTCCACTGTTATCACCGAGCTCGACGACTATTACCGCACGGAGACCATAGCCTACGAGGCACCTTCGGACGATCCTGACGATGAGCCAGAGGAGGCTGAGGATGACGACGAGGATGGAGATGAGGAGGGTGATGAAGAGGGTGATGGAGAGGATTCAGAGTAGCCCCCTTTCCCCTTAGACATTTATGACTTTTTGGCTATTGTACCCCCTTTGGGGAAAACACATGTTATTATTTTTTTGCTATGCACATCTTTTGGACTTGGCCTATTTCATTTTGTACGTACATTGTTAGCCTTTTGTTGCACGCACTTATGAAATGACAATGGTATGGTATTTGGCTTGAATATGAATGATTTGAATGGATTTTTGGCTTGAATATGAATGCAATGGGTGTACATGGGGTAAATGAACCCTCCCTTATGCATCTGAGAAGTGAATGGATGGTATTTGCAGCTTTTGACAAGTCGGGGAGTGCCCTGGGGAAAGCAGGAAGTTGCTGATGTCTGATGTCTGATGTGGCTAGTTATTGTAAGTACCCCAATCTGGATCACTCCCTTTCAAACACACGGGAAACACCGCAGACTCATCCACGCAGTCTCAGAGACCTCCCTCACTCAAAACTCACTCAAAACCCTCTCAAACCCCCAACCAAACCAGGGGAGGAGCCTTTCTGGGATAAAAAGGGACAAAAGGGCCTTTCGGGAATTTTCAGGAAACTGGAAAAGCAATATAGGTCCGTACGGACCTCTTTGTTTCCATAATTACTAAATCCCCTTAAAGTCCACAATATTCCCTCAAATCCGGGAGAAATGATGGTTTCCATGCAGACTTGGTCCGTACGGACCTCTTTGCATGCAAGATGGTCCGTACGGACCTCTTTGCAAGGGGACATCATCATTTCCAGAATATTCACCATCATTGCATATTCCCTCAAATCGAGGAAAACCAAAATCCTGGATAACCAAAGAGGCCCGTACGGACCTCTTTGCACCAAATACGAGACTATAAATAGAGGGCTCCCCCTCCTCATTTTTCACACCTCCCACTTCTCTCTTCCTCCCTAAGCCTTGGCTCCCCTTCTAAGACCTTTCGAGGCATTCCCGGCCCCTTCGGATCCTTAGGGGCCTTGAAAGCCCCTCGAGGTGCTCAGAAGCCTCTCCGAGCGCTCAGAGACGCTCCGCGCTGCCCGAGGCACTCTCGAGGTACTCTGAGGCCCCTCGTGGTACTCAGAGGCCTTGCACAGTCTTTCCACGGTGTCCGGCTCTTTCAGAGTCAAGCCGACGATCCCAGGCCACGCCGAAACTACTGCCCAGTGACTCACGCCACCACAACGCACGCCGAACCTGCGAGTAATCCCAGACGATCCCCACGCACGCAGAACCTCGCCGAGCGCGGCCTACAGCCTCGACTCACGCCAGAAACTGCGTCGCGGACAACGGCATCCCGAAGCAATCCAGGAACGCTACTCAGGCCTCAAACACTATTCCCTGCGGAAGACGGCAGACACGAACCAACATTGGTAAGGCTTCCTTCCTATTCTATTTCAATACATTTCAATACAATGTAGACATCCGATACGACATGCATTTTTAAAAGCACACACACACACACACAACTTTTTAAAGGATATTAGGGGTATCCAGAAAGACTCGTTTTACGAGGCTACTCGGGTGAGCTCTAATATTCTAATATTCTCTTCACAGAGGAGTCATCGACCTCCGAACTCAAAATCTCATCACACAAAAACAGTTTAAAATTTATCTTTAAGCGATGCCCTTTTCAATGTTTTGGGCTTAATAAAAACGGCGTGGCGACTCTACAAAGCAAAACACGGCGAGACACCTCCAACCTCGCAAAAACGCTAAGACGGAATAAGCCGGATGCTTAGGGCGCGATTGTCTTGCCTCTCGGATCGGGCGAACATTCCCGAGCAGCGAAGCGCGAGATGCACGGGGGCACCATCCGCGCGCGAGCCGGATCCGGGTAATTTCGGTTAGGCGACTCCGTGAGGACATTTTGTTTTAAAAACTTTTAAACAAAACAAAAGATTTTTAAAACGATGATGAGGGTCAAACTTTCATTTTACCCCTTCCTTTAAGCATTGTGTGTGTGTGCGCGTGCTTCGTTTTTATTTTACAAAAAAAATAAAAATACAAAAAAAAATGCATCAATATACATACTGTGCATACATTTAAAATTCTTCAAAAATTTCTATTTTACTCGAAAAAGAATTTTAGAGACCGCACACTACGCGCCTTCTTTGCCTCGGTTACACCGCACTCTACTCCTGCTTCTTTGCCTCGGTTACACACGCACACTATGCGCCTTCTTTGCCTCGGATCTGGCTGCACACTACAACCCTTAACCGGAGTGGTCTCGGTTGCGATCCGTTTGGTCTTCCTAGGCCTCTTGGGCGCGCACGGGATCATTCCAAACATCCCATCCTAGCCAGCGTCAACCACACGTTTGAGTCTTGAGTCACACTCTGTCCGGACTCGGTTGGTTTTACCCGGTCAGGTGTCATACGGCTGGATACATATACCATGCAGGCCATTTTACGAGTCAAGGCTCGGAACTCAAGATCCCTTGCGCAAGCAAAGCGATGAAAAGGTCATGCTAAAATCTTGACACGATCTTGATTTCGAAGCTACACCCAGACGATGTTCCGTCCAGGATATACATCCATGCTCGCATGACACCATGTCATCACGCCTTTGATACGTCGGCCATGACAATATGACCCGGCCCAACGCCTAACGTCACGAGATCCCTTGCGCAAGCAAGTAAGAGAAGGTCATGCAGAACTCTTGACTTGATCTTGACTCGGTGGCGGCTCGGTTCACTATTCACATGGCTAACGCATCAAACGAACATGGCAGCTCGGTCCTTAGGTTCGATTTTTCTTTTAGGCCGGTGGAAACCGCTTGCACTATAGGACCCTCGCACAGGCTGTCCACCTGGGATGTCGAAATACGGGTGCAAAACGAGGGGCTTATAGCCGCACGGATGGTCTCCAGGCCCGGGATCTAGCATAGTTGCGAAAAGAAGAGCAATCTTTTCCAACCTACCTAGGATTACGAGAAAATCTTTGTTTTAAGTAAATTAAAACAACAAAAAAAAAAATCAAAAAAAATAAAAGAAACGGAAACCGCATGCCACGTGAGCTTTCCCCTTTTATCCCGTTAGGCCATTCCCGTGTCTAAACCTTGCCCATCACCCCCTCCAGCGAACCGAGAGTGGTTGAGAATCCACAGAAGCCGCCTTTTCGGTATCGAGGTCACAAGGTCCGATAGCCGCTTCCGGTTCAGCGGTCCGCGCGTCCAATACTCCCCATGACGGGATCCACGAGATAACGGTGAGGGAAACGGAACCCCGCCACTAAGGAATCTCCGAGACAATGGAGGAGGTGCTGCGAGCCTTGAAGCCATCAAGAAGCGCCAAGAAGAACGGCAAACTGGATCGTCGACACCTTGCGTCTTCGAGGAACGATTGCGGTTCCCCGGCAGACGGAACCTTTGTTCTCATAGAGGACGAAGATATACTGGCTCCCCGGTTTCTCAATGCTATCGGCGAGTCCCGCCTCCGCCAAGCTACGAGATCCCGGCAACGCATAGCGGCTCTCGCTCAGCTCCCCTCGGCGTCGGTCAGCGGCTCAGAGCATGCCCGCCTCGAGATCGGTCGGTTTCCGGCTCTGCACATCAAGCTCGGTACCAACGGCACACATACGTGCTGCTCCGCGGATCCCAATGCATCTCGGTATCCCCCGGGATTCAATCCTTTGCCTCTATACGAGCCTCGCAACCACAATCAAAAGTCCCCATTCTTACCGGGGACGGGCATCCACTAGCGGATATCCAGGCATCTCGAAGCTTGCCACTGCAGAGTACGCGGTGGGGCTAACGAATCGTTTCCCCGGTTCCCGAACACAACCCTTAGCGGACCGAGGCAATCACGCCCTCAACTTCAACACCCCGGGGTATGGGTTGGTATACACTCAACTACCTCCCAAGACTCCCGAATGGCGATCCCATCGGCCCGATCCACCTCCATCTTCGGTGTCCGTCCACAACGGTAACCCACCTCAAGCAGTGACCCTCACATGGCTTGGTTGATCGAACAAATGAAAGACATGCAAGGCAAGCTAGCTAGTTCTCGGAAGGACTCCCTCACGCCTACCGATCCGAACAAAGTGGTCCCTCTCCCTCGAAGTTCGGGATGCGGAAATGGAAAAGTTTGACGGAACGAGAATGCCCAAAAACCCACATCGACACCTACGTCACAGGTATGAGAGCCAAAGGGGCAACCCCTCAACAAATGGCGAGATCATTTTCGGCATTCCCTCAAATCCACGGCACTAAGGTGGTTCCTCGATGTGAAGGCGAGAAAACCGCTCCACGTGGGATCGAGATTAGTGAAATCTTCTGGAGAAGTACCGCGCCAATCTTGAATGGGAAACAAACCGCCATGACACACGCAAGCCACTTAGAACAAAAGGAGGACGAACCGGTGGGCGAATTCTACAAAAGATGGAGCTGGAAGCTAAGCGAGATAATGGATCCACTTTCCAAAGAAGAGCGGATGGACATCTTCCATTCACTGCCTCAAACCATCTTTGAGGACCTTGATCGGCCACCATTTCTATCCAGGATCTCCGTGCCATGGTCAACGCCAGGGACAAAGTTTGAAAAGACCACGAGTCTTCAAAAGGCAACGGCAACCCTGCCTCATCTTACCGCTATCGAACAAACACTGGCAACTTCAACTCCTGACGAAAGGAAAGGAAAGCGTAGGCAGCGATCTGCTACATTCGGAATGGAGCTCAAGTAAACCGCGATCGGGCGGCCCCAAAGAATAGCAACCCCCTCGCTTCCCACAGTTCCGGCATTTTGATAACTGGAAATGCCCTTGGGTCAAGTATTTGAAGCTACGGTGAAGCGAAATCTTCTCAAACCACTCGAGAATTTCCAGCGAAGACCACCAGGCCAACATGGATATGAGCAAGCACTTTGCGCCTTCCATAACTACCCCGGCCACACCACCGACAATTGCCGTACTCAAGCGGGTGATTCGGGGGCTCATTGAGGAGGGAAAATTGGAACGCCCCGTGGTCCCAATACCATTGGAAATCCATTCCCCCAGCGACGGGGTAAACTCAATAGCCATTGACGAAATCCCAGCGAGAGCGGACTCCTGCATTTTCCGAGACCGTCGGCATCTTTGTCTCGCCATGGCTAGGAGCGTGAAACAAGAGTCAGGTCTCGTGGCCAGGGAATTCCGACAAGAACGCCCAAGGGCCCTTTGTCTCCCTACGATCTTTGCCCCGGCCCAGAGGCATACGAATGGTTGGATCGAACGTTCCCCAGACGAGGCGAGTCCAGCGGTAGCACGGGAAGCGGTTTAGTCTTCATGAGACGATGACTTGCCAATATGTGAGAATCGGCGCAACGAAGCTCTCCTCATCCTCATAAAGATAGAGAGGTTCTTCCTCCCGAACGTCTTGATTGATAACGGCTCCGCGATCGACATCATCGCTTTAAGCACATGAAACGACTCCACGTCGACCGTTCTACGATAAGGCCTTCACCTCGGGTAATCAGGAGCCTACGACTCAACTGCACGATCAATCGTAGGAGTCATCAACTTGAGGATCAATTCGACGTACAAGCCAGTCGGTAGAGTTCCAAGTCGTGGAAATCAAACCAACCTTCTGCTTTGTTGGGACGGCCTTGGATACATCGAGATGAAAGCGATATCATCTACTCTTCACCGGTGCGTGAAATTCATCAATGCCAGCGGAGCGATCGAAGTGATCCGCGGAAGCGGTGCAATGGCAAGTGCTTGGCCGGCCAAGCTATGACCCGGAAGAAGGTCCCGACATGACCGAATACTCTTCCCCAGACGATTCTCCTACCTGTCCCGCTACGAAGTGGATCCTTACATCCACGCTCTAAGCGCGGCAGTGGAAATTGAAGAACTCATGGGTCGGGATGACAACTACGATATATGCGGCGTGAAGAATGCTTGAGAGAAGATCAAGAGATGGATGCCCTAATGGAGATTGATCGAGGAGTAGACCACTTACTTCGCCGAAAACCCTCTTGCAAGGCGGCTCATCACCGATCCTCCGGTACAAGACAACCCTTTGGCCAGACACTCTCGGATCTTACGGGGACGGCCATCACGGCTTAGTTCAATTGACATTCCGGTGTCAGGCACGGACGAACGGTGGCGCAACCTCCTCGAGGCTTAATCGGGGAAGGAGATATAGCATGCCGCTCGAATCGGACATTGTAAATGTCGTCAGCAAAGATCCCGAGATAAAGGCGAGATTCTATGAAAGTGATCAACATCGGCAAGAATCCACTCCGAATCGGCGAATGCTTCGCCCTCCTAGAAGTAGCCCTCGGCGACTTCTATCGGCAAAAACCCCAGGGTGGTGGCAACACTAATGGAGGGACATCATCGGGGGAGCGGCCAAAAACCTCCGCGATCTGGTTTGAAATCGAACCGCATGCAAGCTACTTTCCGGGACTCGTACGAGGAAGATTGGCCACACAGAACCGGCACCACTCCTTCTAGAGCTACGGCCATCGGGAGTAATGAAGCTGGTCAATCCCTCGTCGCCTATAGTCTGGCTTCGAGTCTTGTTGTACGTGTATTCACATCTTTTGTGTCTTTTGACGGCTTTACGCCGACGATTGTGAATCTTTGATCAACAATGTACGATCTTCACGCTTTCAATAAAAGGTCAGACCTTCCTAAAAAACCATCTCATTGCATCTTTAACAAATGATGACATTAACTAATCAAAGCAGTTAAACTCATCTATACGAAAAGGCAAACACATTAATTAAATAAATGCATCAAGCAAACATTTAAGCATGTTGTCAAACGAGAGAAAAACCGGGCCCAGTGAGAAGGTTTTAATCACAACGATTTGCAAGATTCTTTGAAGAGCGAAAGAGACGCAAGTCAGACGCCATTTCCGGCCAAGCCGAGATCTTCCGATACCTCAAGAACGGAAAGCGCCTTCATGAACAAGGAAGGTCGACACACGAAGGGGTCGAAACCAAGAGCATCATGGCCACTAAAACGCCTTGCCTCTCACTTCGTCATCCTCGGGGACATGTTATACAAGAAACGCTACCACGGGCCACTCCTACGGCTGCGTCGGCCAAGAAGAAGCGAGACAAATTCATGAGCAGAAGTCCACAATGGGGCTTGCGGTCCTCACATGAACGCCCGAGCCACGATGCAAATCATTCTCGGGATGGGCTACTCTTGGATCTCCATGGAGGCGGATTGCATCCACTTTGTCAGAAAGGCTGCGACAAGTGCCAACGGTTCTCAACCTCAATCATCTGCCGCCCCACGATCTCTCTTGCATGACTACACCTTGGCCGCTTTGCCACTTGGGAATTGACGTCATCGGGAAAATCGCTCCGCCCGAGCGGCAACGGTCACGAGTTCATCTTAGTAGCCATCGACTACTTCACGAATGGGTCGAAGCGAGTCCTACAAGGTACTCGCCTCCAAGAAAGTCGCACATTTCCTCGAGGAAAACATCATATGCCGATACGGCATCCCAAATGAGGTCATATCGGACAACGGCTCACACTTCGAAGGAGAATTTGACGGGCTGGCAGGCTGAATTCAAGATCACACGCCACAAATCTTCTCCCTACCGGCCACAAACAAACGGCGCCGTGGAAGCGGCAAAGCAAAAACCCTCGAACGGATCATCCGAAAAATGACCACCCGAGGACGAGATTGGCCCGAGAAGCTGCACCTTGCACTTTGGGGCTACCGCACATCGATCGGAAACGACCACGGGAGAAACCCCATTTGCCACGACATACGGGATGGAAGCAGTCCTTCCCATCGAGCTAGAAATTCCCTCACTCAGAGTCTTTCTTTGGAAAATGACATCAACGAAGTCGAATGGCTCGAAGCCAGACATGACGAATTGGCTCACGCTGGACGACGACGACTAAAGGCCATGGAACACGTCAGGAGCCTATCAAAGCGGGATGGCTAGAGCTTTCGACAAGAAAGTCGAATCCAGAGACATCGGGGAAGGTGACCTTGTACTTTCAAAGAAAAGCCTCCCGCTCGAACCAACCCAGCTGGGAAAATGGGAACCCACGTGGATCGGCCCTTTCGTGGTTCGAAAGATCTTCTCCGGAGGTGCCATGAAGCTAACGAGACCTAGACGGCAATCCCTTCATGAATCCGGTCAACGGAAGCAAACTTCGCGAGATACTTCGCACGAAGAAGAACAAGCGTGCATCTCTTGGCACTCCATGTAGTGTCGAACTACGCGACACTGAGCCCTCTAGTCAGGGAACGTAGGCAACCTTAATTGGTCAGGTCTAAAAATACACAAAAAAGTCAAAAGTTTGAATGTCAATCAAGACCTCCATCGAAGCTCCGCACTTTTCAAGAACACGCCCCACGGTCACCTTGACCAAGTCAAGCGACGGCGGCAACATCCAAGGACATCCGAGGGTCGCTCGGCATCAAGCGGCCCGGCTCATGTCCACTTCCAAGCCGGGGGCTTGTCTTCGCCCTCACGCGCTTCAAAAAAAAAAAAAAAAAAAAAAAAGAGAGCTCGAGCAAGGGCTCACACAAAAAAAAAAAAAAAAAAAAAGAAGCTCAAACGGAAGGCTGCGAAATTGAGGTCAAGAGCCCGCGCCAACAAGCGGCAAGGAAGCTACGAAAAGACCGTCGAACGACTTGTCGAGGAGCATTCAACCTCTCGGCCAAATACAAAGCCTCGGCAAAGGGATGGCCGTCGTGGCTCAGGCCCCCTTCGGTCAGCGGATGCGACAGAAAAGTCAGATGGACGCCGACAAAGTGCACAAAAGAAGCAAAGGCAAACAAGAGATCTTGCGTCTCGACAAAGCTTTAAAAGTAAATCACAAATCACTAACTTGGTTACAACATTTCTTGATGAGTTCAAGCACGGTCTACTCTCAAGTTCACAACATGCTAAAAGACGGCTTAATACATTTAACTAATAATGTGTTTGCAATGCAATGAATGGATACCTAGGAGGTCATTCCGCGCCATACGCGCTTGTCCCCTCGCCATTCTTTCCTTTCTTCCCTCGTCCCGGCGAGTCTTCTTTCGCTCCACGTGAACCAACTCTGCGTCTCTCGGTCAGAGATCTGGGGTCCTCCCGTAGAGTCAAATAATCCGGTAGCTCTCGGGGCTTCATTCGCCGTGCTTCGGCTCGGATCTCCTCCTGCGAGTGCAGCCAAAGAGGACCTCTCCCTGTCGGTCGGTCAACTCTAGTCTCGTAGTCAAACAAAGTGTCTCCCGTCACATCGAAGGGTCGGACCGGAGCTTCGGCACTCCTAAGGCAATAGCTACTCACTGGCAGCGGGTCCCAGGAATCGCTACACGCACTGCTCTCCAAGACCACTTGGGAGCGACATCTTTGCTCATACCGGGCCGGATGCGAGTCGTCAGCGACACTCTCCCGACGTCTAAGAAGTACCACGGGAGGGAAGCGGAATACTTCCATACCCTCGGACAATACAAGAAGGCACTGGAAGCTGCCATACAAAGAGGAGCTATCTCCGCGGTAGCAAGGTCATCCCAGGTAACAAAGGCTCTGCTTCATCCCAAGCTGCCGGGAAACAAGCGACGGAATATAGAAGGAGGACCAAGACAAACTGGAACCTACGACAACGTAGGACCCTTCTGCCAAGATCCTCCTGGTCTCAATCCTCCGGTGCGGAACCCACCGGCGGATCGATGCGTACCAGGCGTGCCATCCATCTCTCCCGGGCGGGTGATCCATATCCCGACACAAGAGGTCGGCGAGCAAATGACCACGGGCTAAACGACGTCGGAGCCTCGGGCATGGCACTGAAGTCTCTCTCGCGGCCACAAGGTGAGCAAGCGGGGCTTCCCCCTCTCATAAAACGATCCCCGGTCGCCGGACGGTCGATACCATGAAGAGTCTCCCCGGCACCAACGGGACAATATCCTCTCCCGGCTCTGCGAGTGCCCTACCACATCTAGCAGCGCCATCACAAATGCCAAGGGAGGCGGCCGGAAAAAGCGTCGCTATCGTACACAAGGCAAATACATCCCAAGAGACGTCACTCTCATCATCAACCATGAACCGCTCCGGCAGCTCAGAAATGTCGATATGACCCGAATCAAGGATCATGCCCTGCACTTCTTCCAACGAAGTACGAAGAAAGTCTGCAAGCTTCACGCTCACAGCAGCACCACCAACCAAAGGAAGCGAGATGGCCTCCACCTCCGGTCCTCCAATCAAAGCCCGAAAATCTTCAAAAGTGGGCACCATTTCATTGTAGGAGAAACTTGATGCACGTGCCTCCTAACATCCCAGAACTTCGCGGCCGCCCGCAACAAATCCCAATCAGGAACCAACTCCTTAAAAGACCAAACCGAGCAAAGACGAAACCTTACCTCGAAAGCCCGTCTCTGATGCCTCATACGGCGCCGCATCCACGTTTTCAACTGCTCTAGGAAGTGTGCTTGCCTCTCCTGCGAAAGCCTCGGCAAAATTCTAGGGACATACGAAGAATCCATGGCAAAAATGGAGGTTCCTAGAGAAAATGGGGAAGAAAGCTCGAAAATGGCTGCAAATGGGGAATGGGAGAAAGTCAGGACAACTTGGAAAACATTTAAGTCCTCTGAAAAAGCAAGGTTGGTCCGTACGGACCTCTTTGCAATGTAGGGGAATCTCTGTCCGTACGGACCTCTTTGCAATCAGAGCCCATTTCCCCAGGAAAACGATTACAAAAACCCTTTGTCCTCGGCAAAACCTTGCCTCAAATTGCCCAAACACTGGCCAAAGCCATTTCCGGCAAACAAACACTACCCACAAACGCACCCTCAGCTCACGTGGCATGTACAAAAATAAAAATAATAATAGCAACAATTTCTAGGACAATTCCCGGGAATCACAAAAATAAATGACATTACATCTTAAAATAAAATACTGTTTGCCATGCAAATACTTGTGTTTTATTACAGGTACAAAATGTCTGTTGCTAAACAAAAAAAAAAAAAGAGAAAGGGATATGAAAAGAGGGAAAGCAAATGAATACTACTCGTAATCCTCATCATCATCCTCCTCGCCAAGATCCTCCAAGGAAAAGTCGGGCATCCCAGCGAACTCGCCCGTCACATCCTCCTCGTCAGAATACCGAGCACCCGCCTGAGGCTCCCACGAGAAGTACTCAGAAGGATCAAATCCGGCGAAAGGATCAAAGAAGGAAGGCTCTGAGGAACCCTCACCCTGAGCGGCATGCGGAGGCATGAACTGATAAAAGGGTCAAGCTCCTCGAAGGCCACTGCAGCCTCCGAAGACGTCCCGGCATCCATGCTATGCCGCCCTCTCGAAGGTCCCTCCTGCTGCGGCCCTGGCTCGGCTCCCGGTGGAGGAACATCCACTGAATGCCTCGAAGGCATCGGCTCATACGCTGGCATACGACGCGAAGACCGGCAAGACATCTTCGACGCCATCTTCTTAGCAAAGGATCTCATCGCCACATAGCGAGTCGGCATATCGTAGGCTCTCCCCGGGACTGCACCAACAAGCCAAGGAAAGCGCTCATCAAATGCGTTATACTCAACAACAAAAAGAAAAACTCGGAAAAGATGCCAAGATGGAAAAGAGTCAAGACACTCACCGATCTGTCGGGGTCCACTTATATGCAAGCAGAGCTCGGCCCGAACCTGCATGCAGAGCACCCTCCTCTCGATCCGTCCCCGCGGACGTACGTGAAATCCGGTCCCGCATCGGAACCTCCTGGGAGCCTGCGGCGCCTCTCTCTCCCGCGCGCACTGGGCGTCCTCAGCCTTCCTCCTCACGAAGGCCCCGTACTCCTCGCCGTATAAAATGAACTCCTCGGCGCCGACACCGCCAAGGTACCTCTCGAAGTCAAGCACGCCCATGTCCCGGAGTCAAGCATCCCAAAGGGAGGGTCCCTGAGCCACGGGAAGCACACCGGGGCCATGCCGCTGTAAGACTCGCTCCCCAGTACATGGCGTCACAAGTCAAGCCTCGCAAAGATCTTCCGCCGCGCTGTCACCTCGGGAGCCTCGAACTCATCTCCTCATACCGAGTCCACGGGAACAACGTAACGAACCCTCACGGCTATCCCCGCTCCAAACGCTCCCGCACATCCCCGTAGGCGATGGTGAGCTTCCCCCCCGGGTCCTCCCTCTTCCTCGCCGTACGAGCCCATCCCAAAGCATAGCAGTGGTACGCAAAGAATGCCCCCAGGATCTCTATCCCACGGGAAGCACCGGAAAACCTCATAAAACCACACTCGTGACAAAAACAGAGAAGGCTCAGCATAAGAAAGACAACGGAGAAAAGACAAGTTGCTAAATCAAAAACAAAGAATAAACTCATACCTCCAAAGCAAAGTCAAAGCAAAGCCAACGAATCAAGCACCCCCTGGCTAAACCGGTCCAAGGAGAAGTAGAGCTCGCCTAAGCCTCGCTCGCCCCAAGCAATGCCGCACCCTATCCAGATCGGGGCCAAGCTCTCCAACGTAGCAAAGGGAGCCGCGGTCGCGTGGTTCGAGAACAGAGTCTCTGACAAAGGGATACCACAAGAAGGAGCGCGCCAATCGCTCCGTCATTACTCGGCCGGTACCCACTCGGATGTAGGCCCCACATCGGCCGTGATCCTCATCTCTACGTCGCCGTACATAACATCCCTGTGCCCTCGCGAGGACGAGGCTCAAAGCCCAAGCAGCTCGGCCAAGACGTCATCGCCTATCATATCCTCCACCGCACCGGCTCTCCTCTCAAGGAAAGCCCGCGATCGCAAAGAAAATCGCTGGCGTTCACCGCTACCTCGCCCCCACTGTGTGGAAGGCGCTGGTGGTATCCCACCGCACTGTAAAGGCCCAGAAGACACTCTTGTTCTTCCTCGTGTCGACACTCCACCTGTGTTCTCAACGAACACACCTAGGCCGTAAGCATAAACCAACCTCCGGACTCGGCCTACCGCCCACGGAAATATCAGTATCCGCCGCCATAGCTCAACAAATGCCTCGAGCGATCCCCGAAGTCTTCATCCTCTTCGCCTTCCCGCCATAAGCTCCCGCATCCCGCAGTAAACACAAAGAAAGGTACGTCAATCACAAGATTTAATATAAAGGCACATATAACCCGTCACAAAACACGGCACATATTGCACATAATTTTCACATACATTATACATATAATTTTTCCATGTAACCCATTACAAAACACGGCACACAATGCAATGCACATAATTTTCACATATATCATGCATATAATTTTTCCCATGCAACTGGTCACAAAACACGGCACACACTCGTACACATTTTCTCAAAAGAAAAAAAGGGGGATTAAACCCTACACGACACATTTTCAAAAGAAAATCCGTCCCAACACGGCATATCGCACATATTTTCCCCACAAAGTCCGTCACCCAAAACACGGCACAACACACTATATAGCACATTCTCAAAAGAAAATCCGTCCCAACACGGCACACACTTTCACATATAACCCGTCACAAAACACGGCACATGTCACATTTTCTCACAAAAATTATCACTACACGATAATTTTTCTCATAATGTACACACATAAATAGCATACGGTACAAAACACCAAAGCATGCAATTCACTAGATAGGCACTTTATTTTCACAAATAAGAGCTAATCTACACATTTCTCGCACAAAATACACACATACCCACAATTTTTACATGTCCATTTTCAACAATTCATCAAGAATTTCACAAAAGGCATAAAATAATTCAAAATGCGAAAACTAAAACCTAGTTCTAGCATTCAAAAATTCGAGCAGGAATCAAAACGCAATGCATTTCTTACCTCCCCAACGCTCATGGAGCGACGATTATGCACCTCCGATTCGGATACAAAACATCCCGGGTTCTTCGAAGATGGAACGAACGAAGTCCACCCTTTCAAGCTCCATTCGCCGCTCAACCACCTCTCGATCAAGGCTGACGACGACTCCTTCGAGATCCTTCACCATGGCAAGAAATTCAAGCAAAAATTTTTTGATTTTGGTTAACAATGGAGGAATTTTTCTCTCTCTCTCGCCCGGTTCACTTAAACTGAAAATGAGGAAGAAGGAAACGGGAAGGGCTCGGGCCATTTAAAGCCTCGGGTCAAACCTGGGAACCGTGAAAAACAAGGTGGTCCGTGATTTTGACTTCTCTTTGTAACTGTGTCGGTCCGTACGGACTCTCTTTTGCAAGGGGTGGCCAAATTACTTTCCCCGCCCTTATAATCTTTGCCCCCGGGCCGTCCTAAGGCCTTTTCCAAAGAAATCCAAGTGCGTAATGGTCCCTAACCCTTCAAATCAATCCCCGCCGTCAGTCGTAAGACCGGACCTCGCCACTTCAATCAACCACTCTCGCCAACTGCAAGACCGGGAACAAATCAACCACCGGGCCGGCTGTCAAGCTGCAAGACCGACTCCGCCCACTTCAACGGCAAATCAACCACCGGCCGTCAAGCGTAAGACCGGACCAGCCGCCACTCTAACGGCAAATCAACCACCGGCCGTCAAGCGTAAGACCGGGTCCTCTCGCCACTCCAACGGCAATTCAAGAAGCTCAACGGCATCTAAGAAGGAGCCAACACCTCCCAAGACGAATATCAAGGCACAAGACGCTCCAAACGCTCAACGACAACTCAACCACCGGCCCTCAAAAGGAGGTCCGAAGTCGTCTTCCCAATGTAAAAGGGCCCCCACAGGTCAGCGCATCCTCAAAGCATTCAAGCACCGGCAGCCGATGTAAGCCCGAATCTTCGCCCACTTCAACGCAGCAAGTAGCACCTGCCATCAAAGTAAGCCCGAGCTCCTCCCCCAACAAGTCAAAAAGGGAAGTCATGCAAGATCGCATATCCTCACCATCATCCTTGCCCACTCAACGGCAAAACAAGCACGCGAAGGAGCCAACACCTCCGAGTACAAGTCCCAAGGCACGAAGCGCTCCCAAAACGCCAAATGGTGAAGCAATCATCCGCCATCATCCTTGCCCACTTCAACGGTCAGCCACAAGGCACCATCGCCATCGTAAGTCCGACTCTTCTACATCAACATGCAAAAACGCAAAAACGCAATGGCATCTACGCGCTCTCGAACCACAAGCCCACGCTCCACACCCGCGCCGATGACGATTCAAAGTCCTCCGACGTACCAAATCGCCGCGCATGACGATTCAAAGTCCTCTGGGCCGCTGCCACCACTGGGCCGCAATGACAATTCGCCCTCTGTCACCAACGCCACCAACCGCCGCCGATGACACCAGACGCAAGTCTCTCTCACCGACCTATAAGTCCACCCGGACGCCACTAAGTCCTTATCACCGACCTATAGGCCCTAACGCCACCACGCTCTTATCACCGACCTATACGGCCATCCCAGACGCCACCACGTCCTTATCACCGACCTATACGGCCACCAGACGCCACCACGCCCTTATCACCGACCTATACGGGCCACCCAGACGCCACCACGTCCTTATCACCGACCTATACGGCCACCTGTGACGCCACCACGTCCTTATCACCGACCTATACGGCCACCAGACGCCACCACGCCCTTATCACCGACCTATACGGCCACCCAGACGCCACCACGTCCTTATCACCGACCTATACGGTCACCCAGACGCCACCACGCTCCTTATCACCGACCTATATTTGGCCACCCAGACGCCACCACGCTCCTTATCACCGACTCTATACGGGCCACCCAGACGCCACCACGCCCTTATCACCGACCTATACGGCCACCCAGACGCCACCACGTCCTTATCACCGACCTATACGGCCACCCAGACGCCACCATCGCCCTTATCACCGACCTATACTTGGCCACCTGTGACGCCACCACGTCCTTATCACCGACCTATACGGCCACCCAGACGCCACCACGCCCTTATCACCGACGATATACGTGGCCACCTGCGACGCCACCACGTCCTTATCACCGACCTATACGGGGTCACCCAGACGCCACCACGCCCTTATCACCGACCTATACGGTCACCAGACGACGCCCTTATCACCGACACGGTCACCCGTGACGCCACCACGTCCTTACCACCAACCTATATTTGGGCCACCAGACGCCACCACGTCCTTATCACCGACCTATGCGGCCACCCCCGTGACGCCACCACGTCCTTATCACCGACCTATACGGTCACCCAGACGCCACCACGTCCTTATCACCGACTCCATGCGGTCACCCAGACGCCACCACGTCTTATCACCGACCTATACGGTCACCAGACGCCACCACGTCCCCATCACCGACCTATACGGCCACCCAGACACCACCACGTCTCACCACCGACCTCGGCGGCCACACAACACCCTGTGGCACCACCACGCCCGCATTCGTAACACTCACCCCACACCCGAACTACGACTGTGCTTGATTCCCGCCAGGATACGTAGGAATCCTATCACAGTGGTCCACCTCTATTGACCTAAACAGCCACCCAAAAGGACACCACCACGTCCTCACTTTGACCCTCACGGCCACTTCCTCTCCCAAATACGCGATCCAGACAGACCCTTATCTTATCGGCGACCCCACTTCTTTCATAAGTGACGTCGTCGAGGGGCTTCGTAGTACCCCAACTGGATCACTCCCTTTTAAACACACGGGAAACACCGTAGACTCATCCACGCAGCCTCGTGGACCTCTCTCACTCAAAACCCTCTCAAAACCCTCTCAAACCCCCAAACAAACCAAGTGGAGGAGCCTTTCGGGATAAAAAGGGACAAAAGGACCTTTGGGAATTTTCAGAAATCGAAAGCAATTAAGGTCCGTACGGACCTCTTTGTTTCAATGATTACTAAATCCCCTTAAAGTCCACAATATTCCCTCAAATCCCTAAGAAATGATGACTTCCATGCAGAGTTGGTCCGTACGGACCTCTTTGCATGCAAGATGGTCCGTACGGACCTTATTGCATGGGGGACATCATCATTCCGTAATATTCTCCATCATTGCGCATTCCCTCAAATCGAGGAAATCCAAAATTCCTGGATAACCAAGAAGGTCCGTACACGACCTCTTTGCTCCGAAATTTTTACTATAAATAGAGGGCTCCCCCTCCTCATTTTCACACACCTCCCACTTCTCTCTTCCTCCCTAAGCCTTCGGGCTCCCCTTCTAAGACCTTTCGAGGCATTCCCGCCCTTCGGATCCTTCCGAGGCCTTCCGAGCCCCTCGAGGTGCTCCGAAGCCTCTCCGAGCGCTCCCGAGACGCTCCCGCGCCGCCCGAGGCACTCTCGAGGTACTCTGAGGCCCCTCGTGGTACTCCGAGGCCTTGCCTCGGTCTTTCCCACGGTGTCCCGCTCTTTCCGAGTCAAACCGGCGATCCCAAACCTTGCCGAACCTCTCGCCCCGAATCCAACCAACGATTCCAACGCACGCCGAACCCTCTCGCCCGACCGGGATCCCGACGATCCCCACGCACGCCGAACCTCTCGCCCAAACGCAGCCTTGCGCTTTCAACTCACGCCGAAACTCGTCCGCGGACAACCGGCATCCCCGAAGCAATCCTAACGCTACTCCGACCTCAAACACTATTCCCCGCGGAAGACAGACACGAACCAACATTGGTAAGGCTTCCTTCCTATTCTATTTCAATACATTTCAATACAATGTAGACATCCGATACAACATGCATTTTTAAAAGCACACACACACACACAACTTTTTAAAGGATATTAGGGGTATCCGAAAGACTCGTTTTTACGAGGCGACTCGGGTGAGCTCTAATATTCTAATATTCTCTTCCCGAGGAGTCATCTGACCTCCGAACTCAAAACCTCATCACACAAAAACAGTTTAAAATTTATCTTTAAACTGATGCCCTTTTTCAATGTTTTGGGCTTAATAAAAACGGCGTGGCGACTCTACAAAATGCGAAAGCAAAACGGCGAGACACCTCCAACACGCAACGCTAAAACGGAATAAGCCAGATGCCGGGGCGCGATTGTGCTGCCTCTCGGATCCGGGCGACTTCCCGAACAGCGACGAAATGCGAGATGCCGGGGCCTCCGCGCGCGAGCCGGATCCCGGGTAATTTCAATCATCTACAAAAGTCATGAAGCACTTATTGCCGCCCTGTGATTGTGTTGATTTAAAGTCACATAAGTCCGTGTGAACCAATTCAAGTGGTTCACTATGTCTTTCAACTGAATGGAATGACTTTCTTGTTAATTTTGCTTCTACACAAGTTTCACATTTTTGTTTACAATCAACTTTAAACTTTGGAATAGAATTTGATTTTGTCAAATGACGTATAGAATCAAAATTAACATGACCAAGTCTACCATGCCACAAATTAGATGACTTAAGCAAGTAAACGGAAGAGATATTCATATCATTAGCTTTTTGGCTTAACCACCATTACACTTAACTTGAACAGATCATCATTGACATAGCCTTTTCCTACAAACATTCCACTCTTAGACAAATTGACTACATTGGACTCAAACACAATACGAAAACGATGCTTTATCAAAAGCGATCCGGACACCAAGTTCTTCCGAATATCGGGCACATAAAGCACGTTGTTGAGAGTCAACTCCTTCCCGGATGTCATCTTCATGACCACTTTTCCTTCACCTTTGATATCGAAAGTGGCTAAATTCCCCATGAATAGCTTCTCGCCATCCTTAGAACCAAAGGTACTAAACATGTCTCTGTTGGAGCACACATGTCTAGTAGCACCGGTGTCAATCCACCATTGATTTGGGTTTGAACCCACCAAATTCACCTCGGAAATCACAGCTGCGAGGTGCATCTCGGACACTTCCCTAGCAATGCCTTCCACCATGTTTGCCTCACGAGCCTTCTTTGGAAACTTGCAAGCATGAGCCTTGTGGCCTTCACCACCACAATTATAACAAGTTTCTAAGAACTTCTTCTTGAAAACACCACCTTTTGGTCCCAAGTGGGAACTCTTGGAAGTTGTCACAACCTTCCCTTTTCCCTTCCCAAAGCTTCTGCCTTTGGAGCTTTGACCATGTTCCACCATATTGGCCTTAGCCACACTAGAAACAAACTTTTTCTCAGCGGCTCTATTGTTCTCTTCAATACTCAAACGAAGGATGATTCCTTCCACATCCATTTCCTTTCGCTTATGCTTAAGGTAGTTCTTGAAATCATTCCAAGATGGAGGCAATTTCTCAATGATTGCAGGCACTTGGAAGCTTTCACTTATCACCATACCTTCGGCATGAATCTCATGCAAAATGGTTTGAAACTCATCAACTTGAGATTTCACACTCTTGTTGTCCACCATTTTAAAATCTAGGAAATGGGCAATAATGAACTTCTTTGTTCCCGCATCCTCAATCTTATATTTGTGGTCCAACGACCCCCACAATTCCTTTGCAGATTTCTTTTCATTGGACACATTGTAAAGAGAATCTGAAAGCGAATTTAGGACATAGTTTCTGCATAAGTATTCCCCATGCTTCCATGTTTCAACCGCAACCAAGGTTGTAACATCGGTTTCTTCTTCACTCACCTTTGGCATATCCTCTTTCAGATATTTAGCCAAATTCAAGGTAGTGAGATAGAAATGCATCTTTTGTTGCCAACGCTTAAAGTCGTGGCCAACAGTGAGATAGAAATGCATCTTTTGTTGCCAACGCTTAAAGTCGTGGCCAACAAACTTCTCGGGCTTTTCAGCATGAGGGGTCGGGATATGGATTGTCTTTGTCACAACAGAAGAGTAAATTCCGTTTCCAGTTTGAGGATTAGTTTGGGATCCAATTTGGGTCTCCACGGTGTTGGTATCAGTCGCCATCTGAAACACAACAACTTAGTTAGTATTTTTTGTTTAAAAAATTTTGTAATCGATTCCCTCCATTAGGATTATGTCTTAAGATTTTTGCAAGGGTGCCGAGGAAACAATTACAGAAAATGTAAATAAAATACAATTAACTATAAACTGAAAATACAAAGGATAAGTTGTTGAAGGAGAAGCACGAGCCCAATAAAATTCACTGTCTCCTTAAGACATTTTCTACCCCTCACCGAGTGTGCTTGAGTTTGCTTGGGTCGCTTATCTCCCAGGATAGAACGTGCGGACCGAGGGCACTTTGCACCTAAGTATTCCGGCGAACTGAATTGAGCTTGGACTAGATCACCTCTTGATGTTACTATGCAAGGAGGCCAAATGAACGAGATGACAATATGCAGCAAATTCGGATATGGAGGAGGATTTGCAGAAAACAAGTGTTTGTTTCTCTGTTGTGTTTTTCTCAAGTGTTCTCAAATGTTGTTTTCAAACAACAATTTAAACAACTTCAAAAACCAAGATCAAAAACTGAAAATATTGTTTTAATTATGTAATAAACAACATTATTACGAAATTAAACAATCATTAATCAGAAAATATTAGCCATAATGATTTTCCGTTTCAGTTTTCCACATTTAATACTGGGCCGTTAAATGTCCGCTCGGAACTTCACTGAAGTCACGTGTCTTGCTCTACCGAGCAAGGCCGCCCGTAAACTTTTGCCCAGATCCGCCGCCGAGCAAGACATATGCCTCGACCGAGCATGGCTGTCCAGAAACTTTGTCATTCTACCATGCTATGCTCGGGCGAGTCAATCACTCTGCTCGGCCGAGCATATCAGTCAAAGTCAAAGGCATTTTTGATTTACAAAATCAAAATTATTAGCAAAAGGTGGGCCACATACTTTGAGCATTCATATTTAATTCATCCAAAATCCATTTTGGACAAATAAATATTTGATTCTTGTTCTCATGGAATAGAACACAACCAATTAAGTAATTTGATAAAATTACCCTTGAGGAAATAAACCATTAATTTTCTTCAAAACACACTATTTTTCCAACATATAGTTGACTTGTCAATATGCTTAAGAAAGGTCATTTATTAACTTATAAATGATAAAATTGCACTAAATTTCTTTTCTTATTTAGAAATGCGACATTTATTTAGGTACGAACCAAAACAGAGAGTGCACTATTTATTCTTGAAGGGGAGTATATTTTTGCAAAACTAAAATTTTGAAATTGAATAACAAGAATAGTTATGATTTTTTTATTAAATACTAGCCGTATTTATCTCCGGCTTAGACCCTCGGGTGTGAGAGTAAGTATGTATTTAGGAGAACAAATAATGTAATTGAACAATGATATTCAAATGACAAAATTGCAGTTACCTTTGAACCGTTGCGGTTGTCATGTATTTATAGTTGCTTTGATCAGGGTGGTATGTTTGGTAGAACTTCATGAGCTCCGTGATTTGAGGGACGGTTACATGTCATGAGAACGTGTCCTGGAATGGATCCTGATTTTTAGGGAACCAGTTATGGAAAGAATAGAAGCACGTGCGCCTGGAATCAGTAGGTCGACGCTTGCTTGGCAGGTCGAGGTCGCCTATTGGGATTAGGTTGACCTGACTAACGGGTTGAGCTGGACCATACCCGAAATAGGATGTGGATCGTAGAGTCGGACTAAGTTAGGTCGGGACCCGGTAGGTCGGACAATGAACTTAAGTCGACTGATCAAGAAGGTGGGCCTTGAGCCATGTAATAATTGGGCCTAGCCCACTGAGAATGTGGTGGCAATAATTGATTGAGGTCTGGGCTTTACTCGCTTGGCCCAGCTCAACACTTTTGGTATGTTCAGGAAACAACTTTTTCCCAATAAAATTTACCTTTCCCTACATTAAGGCTTATAAGGCTCGTTTGCCGCAGCTGATGGCTGATGACTTATTTATGATAGTTGATAACTTATTGCTGATAGCTGATGACTGTAGCTTATTGACTTATAGTCGATTGTCTAAAAATCTATTTGTCGCAGCTGAGCTGATGCCTGATAACTTATTGGTGATAGTTAATGGTTGATTACCACTTGATTGAATATATAACGGTTGTTTTGCTTTAAAAATACTTTTATTTGTAAGTAAATAGCTATAAATATTTAGCATAAAGGTAAATATAATATTTTGAGATCATAAAATGATAAATTTATATGTATATATTAAAATAAAATATTAATCACTTAAAATAAAAATTAATTATAGTTTTATTATTATCAAAGAACAAAAAATACCTAGTCTCCGTACTATGTAAAGTACCAAATTAACTTATGTACTTAGCCAAATATACTCATATCCTTAATAGATGTTAATGGACGTTACCAAATGTTAGTAACGGATATTAAAACTTAAAATTTTCAAATATATTGATCATAATATAAATGGTTAGTCAAAAATATAACTTACAACTAAATAACCCCACACTCCCCCCCCCCCCCCACTTAGTACCCTTATTCGTTCAAAACAAATAAAATATACCCAAATTTTCTGATACTCGTGACTTTGTCTTCCCTGCACATAAGTAATTGATTGACTGATTAGTTTTAGTACCACCTATAGGGAGTGTGAAGAAATTGTAGAAATAAAGAAAAGTCAAATGAGACTATCATTTAGGGACATACACCACCGTAGTTAGGAAGTAATTAAATTAATCAATAACATTTCCCTCCTTAGCAAATGAAATTAAATTAAGAATTTTATCATGCCCCATGTATGCTGATTAATGTTACACGCCATATTTATAAATGCTGATTAATGTTACACGCCATGTATATATTTCCATCAAGCATGTGTCATTGCATGACATATTCATAACTCACTTACATTCAAATCCAGAGACTTCAACAATTACCTGAAAGAAAAAGTGCATGAATATATGATGAAGAATAATAATATAACCACTATTCCAAAATGAATCATTAAAAAATATTCAAAAAAATTGACCCTTCATTTTGGGACGAAAGTAGTATTTCATTATACCACAGAAAACATTCACTAAGCTGTTAATTATCCTTTAAAAACTGCTCAAACATGCGAATATTAGAAGAATAATACAGTATTTTATTTCTATTCTAATGTCATCAATCAAACTAAAAAAGGGATTGTTAAATTAATGTATCTGGTATGTTCGGATACCTCATTTCCACCACACTAAAATTATACAATCTGGCGTATAAAAATAACAAAGAAAGAGAGATTGATTAACTTCTGCCATGGCTTGCTATATATAATTTGTTAAGATTTTTTAGGCAGCTTATAACGCCCTTAAATTATCAATTATTTTAAGTTAATATTTGAATTATCAACTATTTGAAGTCTCAACAATAATGAAAGAAAATCATTATGAAAGAAAATAAAGAAGTTAGATTACCTAGGATGAACTCACAAACATGGGTGGATGGAAATGAGTAAAAACCTAGCTAAGAAAAAATAGAACGCGCGCAATCAAAGGAGGGTATTTGACAATATGTATAAATATATATATACAATATATAATTATATCTCCACAATCAACACCTAAAGAGTTTGAATTATTCAAAAATTGTGCTTAAATTTAGGTAACCATTGGTTTTCAAATTTTCTTAACTGATTAAATCAATCAACTTCTAATTGAGAGGGAATTTTTATTTTAAATTTCAAATTAACTTTAACTAATAATATTACAATACTGTCCTTAATTAAGTCTTACTTGCTTTAGCCAATGGAAAAACGCCACGTGAACTTCCACGTCATAATTCCACGTGGCTGCACGAGAAATGAGCATTTGCTTCTGCTTTAATATTATATATAGATTAACATTTTCTGAACGAAAAATTGTATCAAAATTACCTCAACTATAGAGGTAATTTGGATTTCATACTCAAGCTCATTTTTGTTGCATTTGACATACTTGAATTTATTTTTTGTTGCATCCAGGATATCTATTTTAACGACATCTATTTTTCCAATTAAATGGACATGCGTCATACATGTGACCTAAATTTAAAGGGTAAAATAGAAAAATCAATACAAATAAAAGTTAATCAACTATAAAGGTTCTAATTGTAAATATGAAAAGTAAAAGGTAGATTAAATTGGAGAAAAAATAAATCAACACATTTTATTTCATAAACTTTATATTATTTTACAAACTACTTTAAAAAAGTGTGCTAAATATTACTAAAATATCCATTAAATTTTCTATTGATTTTTTAGTATATTACTCTCACGAATTTATTAAATATCATTAAAAAAATCATTGTTTTTCCCTTTAATTTACAAAATTAATAATTTTATTTAGAAATTCTTCATCATCATCATTCTCACCTCTATTAATATTTTTCTCCTTTTTCTCCCATTAAAAAATTTCATTAATTTTTGCACCCTCTCCAATAAGTACCACCACCACCATAACCACTCCCAAACACCTTCATGTAAGATTATGTCCATCAGCGAATTGTTGGGTGGGTTGGGTCATATAAGACAAAAATGAAAAATGAAAAGAAAAGAAGAAAGAAAGAAAAGAGAAGGGGCCAACCGAGCAGCATAATTTCGGAATTTTGAACGCAAGAGTGGCCAAAAATCTTCCACTACATTGTGTCAAGTGGCACTTTTTGATTGGTTCTCTCAATTTTTGATTTATCTTTTTAAATATAATTCTAAAATGGCTATAAATATATTTATATTTTATTAAAAATAAAAATAAAAATAAAATTACCTAAATATTTGTTTTTTCATTCTTTATAAATAGAGATCAGTTTGGTATTTTTTGAGACACAACTCAAATACTCACTTTCTCACTCTAAAAAATCATCCTTTTGCCCAACTTTTTAATCCTAAATTCCCCCCCAAAAAAAAAACATTCCCTCATGAAACCAAATTTTCCTTTTTTTAATAATTCTGAGGAATTTGTCAATCCTCAAAATTATTCAAACTCTCAATTTTATTATAACTCTCAGGATTCTGCAAACCCTCATAATATTTCAAATTTTGAAAATGATTCAAATTCCCAAATTTCTCCTAATCATAATTTCATTCCTACATCTGAAAATATTCAAAGCTCCCAGAATATTTCTCGAAATTTATTTCAAGATTTTGAACAAACACAAACAAATACTCAAAAAGAGCCTAAATGTGCGACTTGGCTTGTGAAAGAAGATGTAGCTCTAATGTCGAGTTATATTTTTGTAAGTGAAGATAGTATATTTGGGAATAATCAAAAGGGTAATGTGGAATGGTCAAAAGTAGCAAATTATCTGATCAAGCTCGCATGGAGAATCCAGAGGAAATATGCAAAAGAAATACACAAATCTGTAGGAGCTGTTTCAAACGACTTAACGATAACGTGAACAAATGGATTGATGCATATAGAGAAGCATATGGTCGGAGCAGAAGTGAAATGAGCAAGAGAGATGTAGAGATAGAAGCTCACACAATTTATGAGGCCGGTGGTAGCAAGTTCACTAATTTGCATGTGTTTGAAGAAGTTATGAGTAAACATCCCAAGTGGGAGTCACATTTGAATCGCAATGCAACACGAGCCCATTCTGAGTATGAAGAGAGTACCGAAGAAAGTCGTGATAACTCAAAAAGATCAAGGATTGATGAAGGTGGAGAGCATTCAACCCCTTCAAACCCAGAAACTCCAATTAGTGAAAATTCATCAATTCTTCGTCCTGAAGGTAGAGATGCAACTAAAACGAAAGGAAAATGTAAGGTATCAGATTCATCTCATATCTCTGATGATTTTACAGCAGAAATTCATGCATTGAGGCTCACAAGAAACAATGAAGTTGAGTTGATGAACAAATTGGGAAATGAAAGGATTAATCTGGAACGTAAAAAGGAAGAAAATAAAATTGAAATGGAACGTCGAAAAGGATGAAAGGAAAATTATGAAAATGAATGCTATTCTGTTGAATACCTTTGTAACGACCCTAACCCTAGGCACCTATTTTAGTATCATATTATATACCTTTTATATTAATTGTTGACTTTATGTGCTTTTAAAATTATTGTTAAAATTATATGTTCATTTTATATCCTTGATTTCTTATATTAGGATGAAATGATTTGGAAATAAAATAATGTTCTTGAGAGAAGTATAATAATAGAAATGGATAAATAAATAATATGTGGGTAGTTAGGCTTCTTTGTGTAGGAGAAAGGAAGTAAGGGGTTCATTTCATTTCTTGAGCATTTAGGGGCTTTATTTTAAAATGTGGAAAGCCTTTAATTAAATGGAATGGGGGGCCATGTTTTCTCTCCTTATTTCCCTCACCTCCTACCCTCCTTAGTCAACAAAAGCCCCATACTTCTCTATCTTCCCCATACTCCTCCATATTCCCCTCATCATTTCCTCTTCCTTCCTTCTTCCTAAATTCCCATGGAAACTCTTCCATGGAAGCTTTCCTTTCCAAGTTCCTAGAGCAAGCAATTCCTCTCCATTTGGCAATCCAATTGTACTTCCGTGTTCGGGGTGAAGAGGGGAGCACATCAAGCTAAGAAAATCTTTATTCCATTCCATATTTGCTAAGTAAGTTATTATGACTTCTTTCTAAATATTGCACATTTTATGTGTTAATGAATGTTTTGTGAAAAGAAAAAGGATGTTGTATTTTTAAATAAGGTTATTTGAGTAAAATGGGTTAATTAAGGATGAATTGATTTTAGTATGAAATGGGGGTTTATGTTGGAAGAATGAGGGTATAATGAGTGTAGGATGTTTATGACCTTAATGGAGTTAGTGTATGTGATTATATACATCTTACTTTGATTTGGGAAAGATTATGATTTTATTTAATTTGGGTAGAAAGAAGTAGAAAAGGACTTGGTATACTTTTAATGATGTGAGTTATTATGACTTCCTTTCCTTTGAATGTTCATGAACTATCTAATGTGGTTATGTGGTTATAATGGTATTTGATGCTTTGGAAACCTTTTTGAAGTTGAAGAATTTGGTTAATGTCATAGAATGATATTGTTGTTCCTAGAAGATGATCAAGAGTGTAAGAAAATGTGTTTGGTTAGATTAAGAGAGTTCAACTTGAATTGTGTTAGTGAATGAGGTGGAAAATCAATTGTAAATGACTTAGGTTTATGTTATCTTGGGGTTTAAATGATTGGGTATGAAAAGTATTGAGTTTAGTAAGCCTTTTAGATTCATAAATCAAAGGAAACTTGGTTTGGAACAATTTGGTTTGGGTGGCTGAAGGATTTTAGGCCTGTTCTCGACTGGGGTTCAGGGCACGAGTCGTGCCCTGTGGCACGAGTCGTGCCTGGGTTGGGGAGGAGTCGTGACCAAGATTAAAGGGAAGTCGTGCTTAGTTGGGGACGCTGGAATCTGGGGAAGGTCAAATGGGCACGAGTCGTGCCCTGGGGCACGAGTCGTGCCCTGGCCTGGTGACACTGAACTGTCTTTGGAGCTATTTAAACCTAATCAAACTAGAACCAAAATGAAAACTCTTTAACCTAGATTAAAGTAGAATACTTTGGATACACGATGACATCTTAATTGATAAAAATGGAATTGTGGAAGTAGTTTAAATATTGTTCGGAAAACGGATGATAAGCTTGATTCGTAAATTCTTCGAAGGGGTTCAAACTTGGGAATTTGATCTTAAACTTTTATTAAGATATTTCAAGGTTGTATAATGACTTAGTAGAAATGGTTTAGGGTACATGGTGACCTTACTTGCTTCCATACCTTTGGTGATTAGTTTGAAATAGGGTAGAACTATAGGTTTCAATATTGAGCTAATTGGAAATATGTATGTATCACATTGTGGCATTGTATCCCAAGTGGGGATTATTTGGTATTGTTATATTGTATCACAAGTGGGGATTATTTGGTATCGATATGTTGTATCCCAAGTATGGATTAATTGGTATATGGTTGTATTGTTTCCCAATTGTGGATTATCTGGCACGTTGATTATAATGTATCCCGGTGTGGATTATGTGGTGATATTGTTGCCTTAATTGAATTCATATTCATTGATGGTATTATGCTTAGTGTAGTAAATGAATGTTGCACTACAGTATTGATTTAACATGAGTATATTTTACCATGTTGTTATATTATTATCCCCTTTGTGGATGTTATTTCAAGTATCTATGATGTGCTTGAACGTGTTGATATTCGGGGGTATAATGGAATTCAATCAATTATTGATTTGTTCTATAAGTGATTGAAGGTTCATTATACCTGTGACCGGCCCCTCTGTGGCCACAGAGTGGGATGTGCTAGCGACTGTATTGAGCCAGAAGCCTTACAGACCGCTGCGATTTGGTGATTAGGTGGAATGCTCTGTATGAAGCCAAAAGCTTTACAGTAGCGCTGATATTATATGATACTCTGAAAAAGGGTCATATAAGTATCCTATTTTCTTATATGGATCTCTGGGGTATGAGACCTATAAGCGGTGAAGGTGCATGGGGGCAATTCACCAAAGAGCGGAGTTTTACTCCCACGTTGTACGACTTATTGTTCAGACGGGAAAGGTAAAATGAGGTAACGTAAGGTGTTTACCGCTTTCATAATGTGTTACGTGCTACCATGCTATGTGTTGCATCTTGTTTGGCATCTTGCTGCATTCATAATAGCTTATTGAGATTTATTCTCACCCCTTCCCTTTTACTGTTTTAGATTATGCTGAGACAGGTGACCTGAACCAGTGAGGCCGGGGAAAGAGTTTGGACTCTTGCTTTTGGGACTTATCAGGATAGGTATATGAGTGGGTTGTCGGGAGTCCTATTTAAGTATTAATCTTTTATAAGTTGTATGGAAAACTCTTTTGTTAAACAATGTTAATTAGGGTTTTCAATGTAATTGATTTAGTATGGTTATTGAAGTATTTGTTTAAATTCCTCCGGGTGGAGATATCATTAGTTGATTTTGTTTATGGGAAATTGAGAATTGATTTTCTTTTAAAGAGAAATAAACGTTTTAAAAATTTAGATGAGTTTTCTTAGTTTGAGCCTCTCCAGCTCGGGACACGCGTTAGGTTCCGGGTTGGGGTGCTCACAACCTTGTTGGCGAAAGACCGCCTATCGCCACAAGATGAAGAAATGAAACGTCGTCTCGTGGAGAAAGTATTTGGGAAATGATTAGTTTATTTTTATGTAATTTAAGTTTATGTAATTTATGAGTTTTTTTTTCATGTAATTTAAGTTTATGTATTGTGTTTTCACTTCATATAATATAAGTTTGTGTTATTTTTATCATTGCAATTTAAGTTTATGTTACTTTCATTTATTTTAGCTTATTTGACATTTACAAAAATATAATTCAACTATCCAGATCACAATGGCTAGATAGGTTTTGAAACGTAGATTGTGAACTGTCCCGTCAATGCTTTAATAATTAACGTGGGCAGTTGTAATTCAACAAAACAACTTGTTGGTTTCATTATTGTCCAACACTGATGGCATCTACCAAAAAGAAGTAATTGACATAAAGTTTTTTGGATTGTAGTATTGAATTGTCAAATCAACACTTTAATAATGGCAAGAGTACTCGATTATTACACTGCAGCTATGAGAGTTTTGGCTTATGGGACATCAGCTGATGCGGTTGACGAGTACATGTGAATGAGTAAAACTGTGACAAGAGAGTCTCTTATGAGATTTGTAGAAGGTGTAATCTCAAATTTTGGTAGTCAGTATCTTAGAAGTCCCAATGAAGAAGATTTAAGAAGACTACTTTATGTCGGGGAACAACGTGGATTTCCGGGCATGATGGGCATTATTGATTGCATGCACTGGAAATGGAAAAATTGTCCTAAAGCTTGGGCCGGACAATTTGCAGGACGAAGTGGAAAACCAATTCTTGTTTTGAAAGTTGTTGCATCATATGACTTGTGGATATGGCATGATTTCTTTGGAACACCAGGTTCTTGCAATGATATAAATGTACTTCACAGATCTCCTATTTTCAACGATATTTTGGAAGGTCGAGCACCGAGAGTTAGTTAAGTTGTGAATGGGCACGAATGTAATATGGGATATTATCTCACAGATGGCATCTACCAAAGTTGGGCTGCATTTGTGAAGTCAATTGCTTCTCCTACGATTCAAAAACACAAGACGTTTGCTCAACGTCAAGAGGCTGCTAGAAAAGATGTTGAGCGAGCCTTTGGGGTCCTTCAATCACGTTTTGCATTTATCAAATGTCCATGTCTTATCTGGGATCGCCATATTAGGGCAACTCCAATGATAGTACTAGTGTCATAGGTATCAAAATTTGATACCCATGAGCACTATTTGCATGGGTATCAAAAAAACATCTCCAATCATAGGTATCAAAAATTTGATATCAAATTAACTTTTTTAAGTTAGTAATTTTATTATTTTTTTTAATATGATAAATAAATTCGAAATATGATAATTATTATAATTAATTATTTTAAAAAAATAATATTCTATAAATAATTATTAAAAATTAAAAATTAAAATAAAATTTCTATCTCCTGCAAAGATTTTAATATCTCACTAATAATTCTTGTGGCCCCGCATTATTTAGTAGGCTATTAATTATTTTTTTAATATTTATCTATTTGCCACATGGCACATTATTATTTGTCAATGAGATTATGGATAGAATTTTATGATAAAATTCTGACAACATATCGAGCAAATTTTTCAATAAATAAGGTCAAGCAACTTTACATTCAAAATTTGGTACTTATTATTCATGTCATTGGAGATACAAGTACTTTGGGATGGGTATCAAAATTAGGTTTTGATACTCACAATTGGAGTTGCTCTTATTGGTACAATTATGATGGTTTGTATCATCATGCACAATATGATTGTAGAGGATGAACGGGATACATACCGACACTATTATGATCCAACATAATATCTAAATGATAAACCTACTAATCGTCGTAAGAAAAATAAAAGAAATAGATTGGTAGAAGAGGTGGAAGATGTGGAAGACGATGACGACCCACATTTTCAATACTCTACTTAACGAGTTGCTAGCTGAATCTTTTCTCAAATAATACATTTTTAAAATTTTATTTATCAAAATGACTCACTGTTCAAACTTTTTCCCAAAATGTCCCACTTTTTTGAAACTCGCTACACCGTGTAGCGAGTTTATAATTTTTCCAATTAAAATCGCTACACGGTGTAGCGATTTTAAATTTGCTAAATTTTATTTTAATATTTATGCTTTAAAAAAAAAACTAAATTTGAAATCGCTACATGATGTAGCGATTTCAAATTAATACATTCAGCCAAGCAAAAGTCCACCAAACGGTCCAACCCAAAGTAAATTTTGTACGTTAGTACTTCCTCCAACTTTAAATTACAAAATAATAATACAAAAAAATATTATGTATTAATAAAGAAAACTAAATAAAAATATTATTTTTTCTATCTCAAATAAATATTTTAAAAAATGTACTTCTATAAAAAAAAATATTTTTCATTTCAAAAATAAATATTACTTTCGACTCAAAATGAATAACCAAAAAATAATTCTACATTTTTTATCCCAAAAAAATGAGCATTACTTCCTTCATCCCAATGAATATTTTAAAAATTAATACTACTTCATTCGCCTCTAAAATTAATGTTTGTAATGTTAGTGTCTTCGCCTCAAAATATGATATTAATTTTTGAGGCAAATGAAAAGTATTATTTTTTAAAATATTCATTGAGACGAAGGAAGTAATGCTCATTTATTTGGACAAAAAATGAAGTATTATTTTTTAGTTATTCATTTTGAGTCGAAATTAATATTTATTTTTGAAATGAAAAATATTTTTTTATAGAAGTACATTTTTTAAAATATTTATTTGAAATGAAAAAAATAATATTTCTATTTAGTTTTCGTTATTAATATATAATTTTTATATTATTATTTTGTAATTTAAAGTTTGAGGAAGTACTAACGTACACAAACCTTACTTTGGTTTGGACCGTTTGGTGGACTTTTGTTTGGCTAAATGTGTTAATTTGAAATCGCTACATGTAGCGATTTCAAATTTAGTTTTTTTTTTTTTTTTAAGCATAAATATTAAAATAAAATTTAGCAAATTTAAAATCGCTACACTGTAAATAAAATTTTAAAAATGTATTATTTGAGAAAAAATTCTTGCTAGCTTGGCCACATATATGACAAATAGGGAACAACTTCGTAATAGAGAAAATCATATTGCGCTTAGAGATGATTTGATTGAGCACATTTGGCAAAAAATCGACGATGATAATTAAATATGTAATTTTCATATCATTTCATTTCATGTATTGTAATCTTATTTTCGTCATGTATAATAGCATTAAGTTTTAATTTTAATTTTGTTTGATATTTTTATTAAGTTTGTTTTTTGCAATTATTATAAATTTAATAGTTAAATTTATTTTTATTAATTTATTATAAAATTAGAAAAATAATATAAATTGAGCATTAATAATATGTAATCTATAATTTATAATATAAATGAGAGAATGAGTGAACAGTTGAATGAATAGTTCCAAATGAGTTTTTTTCCATTTTGCCCTCATATATTTGTCACTTTCCCATTTTGTAGGGGTGAGCACGGATCGGTTTGGATCGGTTTTAGGATAAAACCGACACCAAACCAATAACTATCGGTTTTGGGTAAATCGAAACCATTAACTTCGGTTTCTTAATGGTTCGGTGTTACCGGTTTCGGTGTGATATCGGTTTGGTTCGGTGTCTTAATGGATTGTTGGGCTTTAATGGGCCTTGTTTGGGCATCAATTACTTTTGTTGGGCTTTGTTGGGCCAAGCATATAAACCAGCCCATATAAATGGGATTTTGACATTCAACAACACAACACAAAAAAAAAAAAAAAAACAAAAACAACAACAACACATATAAAAATAACATTCATCCATCCATCCATCCATATGTAAGACTAGACTACATATTAAGCTTAAAAGTATGACGTTTGAAATGATAATCAAAATATTAAAAAGTTAAATTCATCCATCCACATGTTAAACATAAGGAGAATTACAAATGTAAAATTCTTCTCTTCTTCAACACTTCAAAAGAGACCTCTTCAACTCTTCAAAAAGTCTACAATTCCTGCATAATTGAAAAAAAAAATCATTTTGAGACGGTAAAAATGTAAAACAACAGCAACAACAACAACAACAGCGAACAATGTTCTTAGAAAAGTATATTATAAGAATCAGAATCACCCATAAATTTAGCACTTAAACCTCTCGTGAAGCCAATCGTAAGATGCCAGACCCTATAGAAGAAAAGTACACAATTCCACTGGCATGATTTTTTTATGAAATAGTTGCCTAATGAGGGATTATTTCCACATTTGACACAGCATATAAGAACATATCAACTCGAATTCTAAGAGTTAAAACTGGAATTGGACAAAAAAAAAAATTGATCTTTTGGGTCAAATTCCAGTTCCAAAACATTGAATTGAGTTGTCAGACATATCATAATGTAATTTGTTCATCATATTCAGCAATTTTGACATACTTATAAGAATTGGGCACAGTGAACATTACCTTGTGAAGCAAATATCTACTCCCTTTCACTTGAACTATAAGATCACTTGACACCTCTGAGGATATTGACCTGCATTTACCACAAAAAAGACCTAAGTACCAAAACACACACATAAACACAAAATTATACTCCCTTCATCCCTAAATGAAGGGAGTATGGAGGCAAATGGCGGACCTGTTTCGAAATTCATAGCATTTCATGAAATTACATACTGATTCAACATATTCAAACAACAACGCAATAATAAAGTGAGAAATTACCTCGAGAAACTAGATAACCACACCTTCTTGGTCACCGGAATCAATGGAGCTCGTCGGATTTGAGGGAGGCTTGACCGGGATTCCTTTTACGATTTCTCTAAATGTTTGAAGATGAAGCTTAAGTAGGGAGAATGGAGGCTAATTTGTTGGTGGAGGTCGTCGTTTGTTGAAGAGTGGACTGGATCTATCTGGCGAAGGCGAAGGCGAAGGAGAAGAAGAGCGCCGTCGTCTAGTCGACTTCTAGGGCATTTCCGTGAATCAGTAATGTGAATGTGGAAAACAGAAAATAATAGGTAGAAAAATAATATATATAGTGTAAGATAAAACGACGTAGTTTTGACTATCGGTGTTAATGGTTTCTTATCGGTTTCTAAATTTTTAAAACCTAAACCAAACCGAAAATTTCGGTTTCTAAACTTTTAAAACCTAAACCAAACCAAATGATTCGGTTTCGATTTTATCGGATTCGGTTTTTCGGTGTTAATGGTGTTAACGGTGTTAACGGTTTTTTTTGCTCACCCCTACCATTTTGCTCTTAAAAAAAAAATTAATTTAAAAAAAAAAGAAATAAATAAAAAATTGTATCCTTGAACACGGATATGTACTAATAAATTAAATAAAAGATAGTTTAAAGAGATAATATTAGTTAGGTTGAGTTGAATTGAGTTACTGATGAATGATTAAAAAAAAAATTAATTATAGATATAAATTGAGTAAATGGAGGAAAGAAAAATAATATTTAATTGTGGGATCGAATTGAATTGGTTGCTGATGGACATAGTCTAATCATCCCCTACCTTCCATCATCAACACCATTTTATCACCACCCCTACCTCACCACCAATATAAATATCATTACCACCCAAATTTTAAATTTTTTGGAAGAAAAACACCAGATCTGGAAATTTTAAAACAAAGAACAAAATTCAAAACAGAGAGAAGGGGGGGGGGTGTTTGGAGCACAAAACAAAGAACAAAATTCAGATTTAAAAAAAAATTAAAACAAAGAACAAAAATTCAAATTTAGCAAATTTGAATGTATAAATACCAGATCTGAACAAAATTTCAGATTTAAAACAAAGAACCAAAATTTAGATTTAAAGTTGATCTGAAATGGGCCGATGTGGGAGTTGCTGGCGGCGTGGAAGGATCTGATTACAACAAGAGCGAGGCTGGAGATGGCGGCTGGTTGCGAATATGGTATAAATAGAGTTGCGCCGGCAATGGTTGACTTTGGCGATCGAGAGGAGATAGAGTTTGGCCGGAAGAAGTTCGCCGAGCTGTGAAGGAAAGGGAAAGGGCTGATTAGGATGGACGGGTAGGTGCATTAGGGAACGAGCTGGTGGTGGCGCTTGACAAAGGAGAAGAAGAGGTTGTGGTGGAGATGTAGAATGGGGGCGGCGTGGGAGAATTGGGAGGGGAGTAGGGAGGTTGAAGAAAGATATCTTTCCCCTTTCTTTTCCAGATATAGCCATCTAGGTTATGTTTTGGGTTGAAAATTGAAATATAATAATGTTATTTTTTTTAATTCTACCTTTTGCTTTTCAATTTACTTTTTTAGGGTATGTTTGGATACCTTAATTTAATTCCATAGCTTGAAATTGAAATTGGAACCTTCAAAACTAATTATATTGTTTGGAAAAATAACTAAAATTTGGAATTGGTATTGTGTTGAAATTTTAAATCACTCAATTTCACAAAACTAATTCCATCTTAAATCCTAATAATTTAAATTCAAAATTTTGATCAATTAATAACAACTCACATTCTTTTTACCACCACGACAACAACTTTCAATCACCACCATTCGTGCCACCTCCCGCCGCCATCGGAAATCGCCAACCACCGTCGATCGACGCCGCCACCGCCGGAAACCACCCACCGCTGGCCACCGCCGCCTCCGCCGGAAACCGCCCACCACCGGAAACTGCCCACCGCCACCATTGCCGCTTTCGAAAATCACCGCCTCCAACTACCTCCGTCGGCTGCCACCTACCGCCGCCGTTAACCACCACCACTATATACTATTTATTTTAAAAAATATAAATTTTTTATACTTTTGTTGTTAGCAAGGTTTGAAACCTTGTTAATTACTACCTCCGTCCCACCTCAATTGATCCACTTTCCTTTTTGGGACGTCCCACCTCAATTGATCCATTCCTTAAATGGAAAGTTTTCCATATATTTATACCCTTATCATCTCCATATATTTACAAAAAAACCATTCATTATACCCACTTTAACTTACTATTCCTCCCACTCATTCTCTCTTCTATTAAATATTTTTAACTTTTACATTCTCTCTCCTAATCCCTACCACACATTTAACTTTTACATTCTCTCTCCTCTAATTTCTACCCACTTTAATAATTTTTCTTAAAAACCGTGTCCCACCTCAATGGACCAATTGAGGTGGGATTGAGGGAGTATAATAACTAACAACCATATATCACTAGACTAAACTAGATATTTGACTTATTATTGAATTTTTATTTTATGCATAATGCATAATTACAATTGAATTCCACACATTATCCAAATAATGAAAATGCTATGATTTTGAAATCAAATACTAAGTTATTTAAATTCTATAGAATTTGAATATTTATTGAATTCAAAATCAATGTATCCAAACGGACCTTAAGGCCTTTGTACTAATTCTATTCTATTTTGCATTGATTTTTCTAATTTATCCTTCAAAATTAAGTCACCATGACAAATGTCCATTTAACTTATTGCAGGCTTCTGCGATCCATTTTGGTCAAAAAATGGGCGCCTATTTCCAATACAATAGGAGTTAGTCCTTGGAATGAAAGACAATTTCGAATCTGCTTTGTCTACGAACAAGGAAGCTATAAGTAACGCAACTATGAATCTCATGAAGAGTTCAATCTTGGCTCAGGATGAACGCAAGCGACATGCTTAACACATGCAAGTCCGACGGGAAGTGGTGTTTTCAGTGGCGAACGGGTGAGGAATGCGTAAAAACCTGTTTCCGAGGAAATAAATTTATATGCTAAAAGATCATATCTATATGTTTTTTCCAACTTGTAGCACTCATGGCTACGGCCCTAACTCGATTCAGGTACCATAAATGCAACTACAAAGTAATTCAAACATGTCAAATGCAACAAAATAAGTTTGATTATGAAATCCAAAGTACTCATATGATTGGGGTACTTTTTGATGCAATTTTTTCTTTTCAAAATAACTTCTAAACTCAAAACCATTATTTATATTCATTTTGTTTATGATCTTTCAAGCTAGAAGGGCAAGACTAGATCTCATCGTCGAGATTGACTTTACCGGTACCACTCATTTGGATTGAGTGGTTAGTGTATTCTAATTAGGGGTTCACGATCTGAATTGGTCCGAATTTTGTCAAAATTTTAGAAAATTAGGATTAGATCAATACTTCGATTCTGTAACAATTTAGGATCAGTATCAGACCATTACATTATCAAGTCGACTGTGTCACATTCAAATTTCAACTTTGCAACACAGTTGTTTGCTGCATAAACACAAAACAAACAAACAAAAAAAGAAGAAATATAAATCAATGTACGAACAACAAAAAAACAGAGGTCGAATGTTCTGCAATTTTGAACGCAAAAAACTGAGAGAGACGTAGATTCTCTTCCGCTGCAACTGCGCCGTCGATGAGAAATAGATGATTGTGCTGTGGTGGGACTGGTGCATCAAACTTCAGGGCGCCATGAATCCTTGAATAATCAAATTGATTTATAGTAAAGTAGAGGAGAAGAGCGTTGATAACTTGAGAGAGAGTACAGGCTTGAAACGACACAATGAAAGAAATATTGAGATAGAGTTTGATGTAGTGAAGCGAATTTAACTAGGTAAAAAAGTTAATTAGAACTTTTTTTTTAAAAAAAAGGGAGTTTTAATGATTTCATATGCCGAAATCTTGTGAAAAACTAAATAAAAATTTGAAGACAGTAACAAACCAATACTATTAGTTTGATCCAATTTTACTGGTGTGATCCAGTTCTATCGGTATGATTCGATTTCACTCGATTTTACGATTATTTTTTCTAATTAAGCATTGTGTTTAAGTTGGAGGACCTTAGGAGAACTATCCCTTTTTTTTTTTTCACTAGTCACACACACACGCATGCACATTCATTACCTCCGTATTGAAAATCATGAGCTCACGCCGGGTTGAAAGTCACGAGCAGGCCAAATTCCATGTGCGGGAGCACTACCCCAACTAAGAGAGGCGGGTGAACTGGTACTCTCCCACAAATTACTTAGTAGGGTATTATTGAGGTTTTCTAGTAATCTTCTCCTCCTACCCAACAATTGTTCTTCCGATTTTTCCTTCAGTAAGACAATTTCGAGAGAGAAGGAGCGAGCGAGATCAAGTTTTGTTGCATAATTCATCAATTTCATCCGAAATCTCACCATAAATCTTCATCAGAAATCACACCCATGCCCTAATCAGGTACTTCGTCCTCCATCTTTAGTCCCTCTTTGACTGAAATTGATAATCTCGAAGTCCAATTACTATTATATACTCCCTCCGTCCCAAAATTATCTTCTCACTTTATTTGCTGTTATCACTAATGAACTTTGAGTAATAATGTTAGATTGATTTAATTATCCTAATGAAAATCTAGAACTTCTAATGAAAATCTAAAACTTGTTAGTGATAGTATTGTCAATGGTGTATCAATAAAAATTTTGAATTTTCATTTGTATAGTTAATTCAATCTAAAATTATTGATCAAAGTTCCTTGGTGATAAAGGCAAACAAAGTGGGTTTATATCATTTTGGAATTGAGGGAGTAGCATTTTATGTTATTTTATTTTATCATAAATCAATGTTTGAATTGTTTGAGGCAAAAATTGACTATTCCTACACAAATGAAACTGGGGTGTTTTCTAAACTTAATTTCTTGATACAGGTGTGGTTCCTCCCTGTCATTTGTTGATATGGCCACGATCGTGTTTCATTACTTGAAAGATGTGTGGCCCTTTTCTACGTTTAAACATGACGATTTGAGGGTATCAGATGATTTAGTTAGGAAATTGTCAATTCCTGATCATACAAAGGATTTTGTGTTTGCCATTCGAGAACCCGATTCACAATCAGTCATATACATATTGTGTGCGCAAAATTTATCTGAGAGGTCATGTTTGGATGCTGAGTATTTGATAAGAAATGTTAGACCCGGAGCAGTTGTGGCTCAAGTGAGTGGGAGTCAGTCTCATGAAATTGAGTCAGTTGATAGTGTAGCTGATGAGAACTCTGTTCCAACTTCCTCGTTTCAAGTGGTAAAGAGATGCTTTCTTGATAAGATTAATAAAGAGAAGTATGAAAGTATGGCTGGGAGTTTGGTTTTAAGGGAAATTTTTGGGGTTGGATTTCACGAGCACTTCTTAGCTGCCAAGAAGATGGCTGAAGAAGTTGGGTCCTCGTTCTTGTTGCTTGGATCTCCGTGTGTAAAATTACGTGGCAATGATGTTAGTTCTTCCGGTGAAGCTAACCCTGGGAACAATCCTCAGACATTAGCTTTACAACCCAATAGCTTGATGCCTCAGAAAGTGGGTTCTACGGTTCCATCGAGTTCTCTGACACCTCCTCTTGCCAATCACCTTAATTCACAGTTGCCAAGGTCACTGGCTTTGCATTTGAGTCAATCAAGCTCCACTCCTGGCGTTGGTTCTAAAGATATCCAGCCAATAGCTGATTACGAGCCTCCCCAGTTTGCTCAATCTGTTTACCCCTTACTTGTTGATTTGCACGATATTTTTCGAGATGTGCCCTCTATTGGCAAGGCTCTAGCTCATGCTCAGAAGATGCTCTTTGATGTAAATAAGGGAGAAATTGTTAGTACCAAACTCGTATCAGAAGTATACATTTTCCGCATAGCGGTTGAGGGATTAAGAATTGCTCTAAATAGTGCTGGTCGGCTCCCAATTAACAGAGTGAAAAACGGCCACTTGGAAAATATGGAGTTTCATGATCTTCCTGAAGAGGAGAAGTCACATGCTCTTCTTGCTCATGCACTTCGAAGTCAGTGTAAAAATTTCAAATCTGTAGTAGCAGTTGTCGATACGAGTGTTTTAGCTGGTATTAGAAAACATTGGAAAACTCGTATTCCTCCGGAGGTCAAGAGTATGGTTGAGCAGCTGGTCACTGACAATGATTTTGCAGATGATGGGGAAACCTCCAATCATAATGATAAAAAGCGGTCCTTAACCAACAAACCAGTTGTGGCAGTTGGTGCAGGAGCAACAGCAGTGTTAGGAGCTACATCCCTTACCAAAGTTGTTCCAACGTCGACCTTTATGAAAATGGTTACTTTCAAAATTCCAACTTCATTGAATATAATGATGACCAAAACACCAAGAGTTATTGCTATTGCCATCAGCAAAATTTTTGTTTCTTCAAAAGTGGCAGCACCTGTAGCTGCGAGTTCTGGCCTGAAAACAACATCGGTCATTAAGGCTACTGTTTCTGCTGAAAAAATTCGAGCTGTGGTTCATAGTGTCTTAGCTTCTGCTGAGAAAACCAGCCTTGCAGCCATTAGAACTTCGTTTTATGAAATAATGAGGAAAAGACGAGTTCGTCCAATAGGTGTGCTACCTTGGGCTACATTTGGATGTAGTGTTGCTACTTGCACAGGATTGCTCATGTATGGAGATGGGATTGAATGTGCTGTTGAATCTCTTCCTGCTGCCCCCTCAATTGCCAATTTGGGTCGTGGTATCCAGAGTTTACACCAAGCATGTCAAGCAGTTAAGCAATCACAAAGTTCCAAATTACAACTATCTATAGAATCCCTGATGTACAAATTTAAGAAGTCAAGACCTCAATGATGTGAGTTCTATTCTTTTCTGAAAATGAGACATAATTAGATGCTCGAGATTTTCTATGAGTTTTCTGTACATAAAGGGTTTAGAGCAAGAATCTATAGATTTAACAATGGTGGTTAGTTAATTGTTTCTAGGCAGATATACATTAGTAAATTAATGATGATTTTGGAGACATGTGTTCTCTTCTTTGCTGTTCTTTATTTTAATTGGGTGATATTTCATTTCTACATCACTATTGGCTTCAAGCTTCACTAAAAAATAGGTTGGAACACTGAACTTTGAAGTATTCATCTACTAAGTGATCCTTCGTTTTGGTCTTTGCTCCCCTGACTCTTTTTTTTTTCTGTCTTTTTTTCCCCCCATAAAGGGTCTATGGTGGTAGAGGGGGGGGGGGGCAGGAAAAGAGTTGAGAAGCAAGTAACATTCTGTTAATGCATACAGTGGGTGAGCATTTCCTAAAGGAATGAATGTTATGAAATCACATACAAGACCAAAAGATTTTGAAGACTGATAATTTTATCACCAAAATCCACCTTTTTTGTATGCAGTTAGATTTTCAAAGTTTATGTAGCAGGGCAAAGGTTCTTCAGTATCATCTGACAATATATCTCATTGTTTGGCTTCACCATGTAAAGTAAATTTTTTGGGATGTTTGTGGAATGGCTATTACTTCTGACTTTATCAAGAATGGAGGGTCTCGGTTCTTCAGTTTTTGTTTTTTTCTTTCTATTTTGGCATTACTATTCTTGCTCTCAAACAAGGATCGATTGCAGCCAAATATGTGTAATGCTTTCTTGACACTATTGCTTGCTGTTACTGTAACTCGCTGTTATTGTTTACTAGCTCCTCTTTTAACGCTTAAGTTATTAGGAGATTGTGCATATCATGCTTACACTCTTCTTCTTGCACGCTATCTTTTCTCGCAAACAAGGATCAACTGCACATGAGAAGACTTGAATTCTAGATCTCAGAAACTAGGGCCCTGGCTGTTTGGATTGAATTCTAGATCTTGGAAACATAAGTTAACTGTACATGAGAAGACTTGAATTCTAGATCTCAGAAACTAGGGCCCTGGCTGTTTGGATTGAATTCTAGATCTTGGAAACATAAGTTAACTGTACATGAGAAGACTTGAATTCTAGATCTTGCACGTTATCCTTCCTCTATGTCCCCCCCCCCTCTCTCTCTCTCTCTTACTTTTTCATGCAATCATTATGAATCCCCCTACCCCCACACACAAAATTGGGCCAATCCCAACAGAGCTTAGAGTGCTGGTGGTAATAACTCATCTTCAAACTCTCAAGTCAGAGAGCCTGAATAATGGATGCAATGCATGACCTGATTTTGCTTGCTTTGATCTATTTATCTGAAGATGGTTCTAATTGCTTACTTTTTATAGTTGTAGGCACATGTTTAAGTCTTTTTTTTTTTGTTGTTCACATGAATCTTATATCAATTAATTTGCAAGTATTAGACCATCAGTTGCAAACAAATTGTTGTGATGATGAATTCCTTATAATCTCGAAGAAATGGAGCTATTAAGGGAGACCCTCTCTTCTGCATAGTGTTTTGTGCACTACAGTAGCAGTGCGTTCTCTGTGGCAATATTATAATCCATACATCTGCCTTGACCCATGTCGGCAATAGTGTTCGTGTGAATCCCAACGTGATCTGTCCATCACGCTCATCTTTGGGTACCTGGTCGGGCACGTTTTAGCAATTGCATGGTAGATGCATCTCCCATACAATATTTTCTGTACCCTAATGATAGTCTGTCATTGACTTCTACCAATTATTTCGACCCCCTGCCCTCTCTAACTCTCAATTCCAGCATAATTCTACATGCTATCCCTCTCTATCTCTCTCTCTCTCTCCATAGCATCGGATCTCCGAAGGGACTCGGATGTCTGAAGATTAATCACCATGAGGTCGACACAAGAGCTGCTCGTCTCCAGCCTCAGGAGCTTCAAGACCCAGTTTCTTGGTATGTTCTTCAAGCTTTGAAGCCTTTATTACTGCATTGTTGGTTCAATTCAGATCTTATTTGATTAATTTTGTGTCTTTTGTAGAAGTTGGATTGAAATAGAAGATTGCTCATGCCATGGATGGATGATCAACAAGAGTGGTGATATGGCCTTTGAGGTATGGATTAGAATCAAATTTCTTCGTTTTGTGAAAATTCTGGTATTTTCTTGAAAAAATTTTTTGGACCATTGACGGTTACAAATGCTAAAATTGTAGGTGCTTTACCTTTCTTGAATTTGTTCAGCCATTTCAAGCTCATGAAGCTTCAACAGCTTCCCTTAGTATCTGTCCCCTTATAAATAAAATGGCTAGAGTGCTTTCCTCTCTCTCTCTCTTTTCTGTTTCCTCACGTCTGTTTCCGTCGACCTCTTTTCCATGATTTTAATTCTTCTTGCAGATCTGACAGATCGTTTCCGATCTGTGTCTTAGGCTGTTTGAATGGTTATTTTGACTTCAACTGTTCGATCCACGCTGCTTAGATGCTCGGAGTTTGCAGGTGCTCAGCACGTTATACCTTCATTGTTCTGCTCTTTTTCTACTTAATTTGAACTGATTTGCGGTTGATCCGCCAGCTTTCGTCTGACTGTAGTTGGATTTTCGCTTATGGAAGAAAGATCCCCTCCAAGACATCCTGGGTCTCCAATCACCTGGAAAACTCTGACAATCTGACAATGTTTCAGTAATCCAGAACTGCATCGTAGGCAAAAGAGACGTCTTTGTGTTTGCGTACTGAATCCATTCGGTTTCTTGCTGACAATGTTCAGTCATCCAGTTCGATTTTTGTTTGGAATTGTTACTCCATCCATCCCTAAAGTAAATGCCGATTCTTCCAATAAATTGTCCCTAAATGAATGTCCAATTTTTTGGGAAGCTACTAAATCTTCCCTCATCAAACAAGTTCTAGTTCACACTTCGACTCTTGATGCAATATGGTGAAATCATCAAGGGTTGTTATGCACTTATGATACTAAAATGCTCAAGTTTTAAACTTTTTACAAATATCTCGCAAAGTGAAATTTGACATTCATCTACGGACGGAGGGAGTAACAATTTCGTAGTCCGTAAGCATATTAACTAACCTGTGAGCCTGTGACTTTATATCTTGACCTAAATATAACATTACGAGTGAATTTATGAATCCTTGCACTGATTCTTGTTTTTCCTTTCACCCCTTCTTTACGATAGCAATTTGAGTATGTTTATGTTAAAATTGATCATCCTTGCTGGGATATGGGGTCAATTTACTCTATATGATTTTATTTATCTCTGATGTGCATCACATTTTTGTCGAAGTGCTGAGAAATTCAATATGTTCTGCGCATGGGGGTTACATTGTGGCCAAAAAAATAATTTTTGGGCTGCATATGTTACCCTGATAGGATACATAACTTTCTATATCTTAGCATTGATATCATTTGAATTTTGAATATCAATAATTGATCTCAATCAGTATTCATCTCGACAGGATGCTGCTATTTTGATTCTTTATTTCTTAATATGCGCATCTTTTTAGTTCTAGAATACATGGTGACTCATCTTTCTCTACAGTATACGGACGAAGTGGTTAACTGCTGATATGAAGAGTTATGGGAGGATTGGCACAAATTATTCTTGAAATGTGGAGAAATTATAAATTGTAAGGCTTCTTACTACTATCTATCTTTTATGTCCAGAGAATCTCTTTCTGCTTAAAAGAAAATTGCACTCTAATTATGATAAATGAATTTATTTGCACCATTAGCTATCCAGGACTAGGAACATCTGAGATCTTTTTTATAATGCTTGTGGGCCGCTATCGCGCGCTTACACCAAAATGACCATCCATTTTTTGTGATGTTACTACAATAATTCTTAATAAGAAAATATCATTTTCCATTACATGCACGCAACGTTACAAGTCTTTGAGGATAATATTATATTTATATCTATACTCCCTCCGTCCCAAAATGAATGACCAAAAACTTCCAAATTTGAATTTTTTTAGCATTCATTTTGGGGCAGAGGCAGTACTAAAATTGCTTAGATGTCAGCTTTTTCAAAGTTTCTCTCGATCAGTGTCCAGCTAATGGTAGTTAATTCATATTGATTTTTCTTTAAGATCAAGGTTTCCATTAGCTGAAAGGGAGTTTAATACCCCCTTGTACATGTATGGATTTATCGTCTCCTTTACATTGATAAACTCAGGTTTGGTATATTTTTTGAACCCCAATGATGGTGCAAATCCTGAAGCCATGCAAGTTAATGTTTGGCGAAGGAAATGAAACCAAGGTGACTCAGTTTTGATTTATCTTCAATGATGATCACCGAATATTTTTTATTTAGATTTTTTGTTTTATAAAAGAAGAAGAATTATTAGAAGGGAGAATAAAGTACAAAGAGTAGAGGTCAAGGTGTCTTAAAAATAAAACTACAAAAAATAAGAGAAAAATACAAAGTAGACTAACTACAAATGTCTGATTAACGTAAAGTACTCTCCCATCTCTACACAAGTCTGTCATAGATAATCCTTGACAAGCTCCCATAGACGATGCCCACAAGGAATCCTCTCCATGAGAAGAAGAAAAGATAAAGATCTATTCTCGAAAATTCCAGCATTCTGTTCCAACCATATACCACAACGTCACAAATAACCCATAGTCTATTAGCATCACTTTTCTTACCAAATCCCCAAAATTGAATTGGAAGGAATCCATGAACCTGAATGACAGACTTTAAGAGTGAACGAGAAGTGAATCTATCTTGAGGTTCTAAAGTTCAAAGCCTCTTATCAGGACGCTCCCACACTCTACAGACCGAAAGAATATCAAGAAAAATAGTTTGAGGGGTTGCAAATCACTTGTTGTAGAGTTAGCGTATTGTGTTAGTTATCCAAATTCCCACTTTGTATCTATCAACTGTTATTTTATTTTTTATCGACTGTTTGGGGAATGCTTCATTTAGAAACAAATGACAGTATTTGGTTATGTGCAGATTTGGAACATGCTCGCAATATTTTGGTAGTCATGGTGGACGCGAGCGGCTTTATTTCGATAATTCTTGCTATCACAACCACCAACATGTGGTCAAGAGATGGTAAAATAGAAGAGCCAAACATTAGCTTGATTAATTTTATTGTAGTTGTTTTATTTATATTTAGATGAGAAATAATTTTATGTTTAGAAGTTATTTTGATGTTGTAGAGTGAATTAAAACTCGTCGAACACGAGTCAGCTCGATAACAAAAAGAGCTTTAAAATTCTGTTCGAACTCGAGTCAAGGTTAGAATGAAAGTGTAGGGAGCCAAAGTCCATTTTGCCCAATTTGTGTAACATTACTCACTAATACTCTTTAGTATGTCTGATGATAATAATAAATGCTGTGATTATTACATGTTAAAAAATTTGCGAATGTGATTTATTTTTCTGTGAATTACTTAAATCATGATAAATTGTACTTTTTCATTTTACTTTTGCACATTTATTAAGAAAATAATAGAAAATGAGTAAACAATTTAGGGGTAATCAGAAAAACCAAAAAAACCATTAACCTCGAAAAAAAATCGAAAAATCGAGATCGAAAAACCGAATCAATAGATTATTGATTTGGGACGATTCATAAAAAATAAAAAATAAAAATCGAATAAATTGGTTCGATTCTAGTTCAAAATATATAAAACATTAAAAAATCGAACCAAACCATTAATATGTCAAACGCTGTCATTTAATTTGGTATATAAAACATCTTTAACGTTTTCTTTTGCTCAGTTTTTTCATTCTTTCCTCCGTGGCGTGACCTAGTGTAGACACCCCAATCTCGCACCCCCGACGAACCCTTTTAATTGGTCTAAACCCTTGCAATTGACCTAAAAGACTCGATTTGGCAATGCGGGAAGTCCCTTCGCCTTATCGGTGCGTGATATGAAAAACGGAGTTCGATTCTTAATCAGTACGGAAAATCGAGTAAACGGACATATTTACAAAAATACGGACCTCGAAACTCTGGATCGAGACCCGGAACGTCAAAACAGTCCTTTACCGACCTTTTTGTGCATTAAAAATCATATTATGATATTCCTTGCTTCATTAACGAATTTCAGATATACCATATCGACCGCAAAATTATTTCAAGTAACTTTGACTTTTGGCTCACGGACAATCGGACTCAAGTCGCGCACACCGAAAGAAGTGAGCGAAGTCGAACAAAAATGACAAAAGCAGTACAAGAGGAGCCAAACTCGCCACTTGCATTGATTGATTGGCCAAGTTGAAAAAAGGAAGACCTAATCTGGTGATGACACATGGCAAAAGGAGATTCTTATTTCCTTCTTCCAAGCTTACACCCCTAATCCAACTCAATCCATTCAAAACCAACCTCTTTGACCCCTAAGTACCCCTAGGCTTAATTAGGGGCATTCTAAGGTCATTTACCATCCCTCTCATCCTTATTACCTCCTCCTTCATCCATTTCTAAAAAAAGAGAACTCATCCTACAATTTATTTTCTTCTCCCCCACTTCACTCTTTCATTTAAAAGAAAACACAATCTCCACTCTCCCTCAAAACTCTCTCAATCTCAGCCCCTATACTACCATTACACCACCACAAAACCACTACTTCAATCACAAACACTGCTTCAATCACAAACACATTCAATCACTCTCAAACACTCATACACTCTTCAAACTTTCAACACACACTCCTCAAATCAAAATCAAAGTCTTTCCTTGGTAGACAAAGGAAGCACACCACTCCCTTGAACTAGGTAAAGATACTTCTTCTTTGTAGATCTTTCAAAATGTAAGCTTGAAATGTAAATTTGTTTGAGGTCTAGCTACTTGTGAGCTAGACCTCCATCTTGATGTTGAATCCAAGTTCCCTTTATAAATCTCTATGAATATTCTTATTTTTCTTCCCATGAGAATTTGTATATTCTAGTCTCTTGCTTTATTTCAACATGTAACCATGACTCTAGAGTGCTTGTATGAGTTTCCATGGTTTGATTTTGGAGTAAAAAGTATGAAAAGTAACTTTGTTCTTCCAAGTATACAATTTGTCCACTTGCAAATCTCATGCTTCCATCCATGTTTCCATTCATTTCTTATGCCATTTAAAGGTTCTAACATCTTAATAACATGTTAAACTAAGTGTAAGTCAATTTTCATGCCTTGGATCCATGTCTAAGTTGAGTTTTGATGATGGTATTTCACTTGTTTTACTGCTGTCTGGGAATCCACTGTTTTGACCTTCATGACTTGTTCTTTCATTATCTCTCTTAAAACAGGTCCTGTTTAGATGATTTCAAGTGTATACGAAAGCCAACTCATAAAGGAAACCCAAAATGCTTTTTTTTTTTTTTTTTTTTGTTGGGAGTTTTTGGACCACTAGAAGACCCTCTTTCTATTTTTTCTTTAAAGGCTTTATATCCAGATTGTCAGAACCCCTGAAATGTCAGAAGTCATTTGACTCCTCAAAACTCATATTTAGGACCTGATTTTTTGTGCGCTTATTTCTCATCATATTTAATTCAAAAGTCATTCTGGGTTTTTTGTGAAATTTCCATGATAAAGTGCTTTGCAAGCATGCTCTTTGTGTACACTGCTCCGTTTTCAGGTCATCCGACGATTTGTAGTTCATGTTGTGGTGACTTGTTTGACATGAAATATGAGCCCTAAAAATAATCATAAAATTCGTGAGGCATGTTTTATGTGTTGGGAATAAAGTCTCATTTTTTGTTCCAGATTAACCTCTTTTTGTATGAGATATGCAGGCCCGAGCGGGGCAATAGTCCTGGAAACATCAAAGAGCTCCGTCTTTTTTTTTTTTCCTTTTTAATTTGATTCATTTGGGATTTGTTTCCCAATTTGTATAAAAATCCCCATGTAATTATTTTCATCCCCCGAGTACATTATTTTATTCTTTTTGTATGCTCAAACAATTTTCCAAAACCGAGGGGGTCCATCCAAATCGACTCCCGTTCGTGTAAATAAACAAAGTATACTTAGATCAGAAAAACGTCTTCGTACATAATCACCACTTTTTTTCCAAATAAATCATAGACTAGGCAACTAAAATCAACGTAGGATGGTGTGCATGCTAGAGACCGAAAGGGCGAGCGGAGTGCCTAACACCTTCTCTTCTCGTAACTTAGCCCCCGAACCCACTTCTTTTTAAAAAACAAATGTTTATCTTCATTTTTCCTAAAATAAAATGAGGTGGCGACTCTTCTGATTTTCAAAAACTCAAAAGAGTAACCAGAAACCGAGTGCATTCGACGCACATTGAGGGAAACTCGTCGTCTTACGCGACGTCGGAAATTTCTCGAGCGCGGGCTCTCAAACCTAGGTTTGGCCAATTGGCTCCTCGCCTCTTCCCTTCCTTAACGTCGACGATACTGATGGCTTGGGTGTCGCCGCTACCTTTTCCGACCACCCTTGCCTCCGATTGTACAAGCCATTGTCGCCTACTGCTTTATAATTTCATCTCACTCTCATTCTCCATCTCAATTTCAGGTTAATCACACTCTATTTCTCTTATACCTACTTGTTCAAAAATATGTAAATTTGAGAATTTCTTGTTTAGATTAGTTCATTGATGGATTTTATTTGAAAAGTTTTCTTTAATTTTGTTACCGAATTCCACATTTCTGATTTCTGGCTGCCATGACTACATGATGTTAGGGTTCTATGATTATTGATCCTAATGGAGGGTCATTAAAAAGAATATATATTATGTGTTGGTTTATTCCCTTAAATTACTGTTGTAAAAGACAATATTTCAGAATTTTGGTTTCATTTGATGTTGGTTTAAACTTTAAAGAAACAATTTCTAGTCCCTACATCTCAAAAAGTATGACAATTAAGAAAAAATGAAAACAAAGAACATTTTGTATGCAGTTCATTTTCTTTTTGATTAATGAATGTATGTTTAAAATTTTTTTAATTAGTGTTTATTTTAATAAATTTATTATTAAATGAGTGTCTATTCTAATTTTTTTTAATAAAGTCACTAATGTCACCTAATAAACTATTATGCCTATACAGTGACTTCATCAAAATGAAAATATTATATTATTTTACTTCAAAAACAATAACCAAACATTTTTATTAATTTATAAATTTTGAGTAAGTTATAGCAGAAGAGAGAAGAAAAAAAGTCTAAATTATTGCATGACGAAGTCCATGATGATCAGGATAGATCATAATCAGTCCACTAGTATTTGATTTGTTTTATTGATGGGTTTAGTTTGTTTTGATGAAATAATGATTGTTTTGGAATTTGATTTCTTTATTATCAATTTCTTTCTTTCTTTGTTTCTATCTTTTCCTTCAAATACTAATTGCAGATGAAATCAATTAATGTCGAGATTGAGGAAGAAAGTTAGAAACATGATATACCCGTTGAAGAAAAATATGGGGATGATGAAGATGCTAATGAAAAAGGCGAAAGGAATACACAGGCTAAAAAAATCAATGGTATTGCAACATTTCACTTATGTTAAAGATGCAACAAAAGCAAAATGTCCTTTTGCAAATCATGGTTAAAATGACATGCTACTATAGATGGTACCTCCAATTTGAAGAGTCATTTAGAACACCATTGTCTTTAATCACCTGTTTTGTTAAGGAAGAAGGGAGATAAAAAACAATCGATTTTAGGTTTTATGCCCACACCGAAGGGGAAATGTAGTTCTCTTGTTACTCATTCTTTTAATATAGTAGCAAGTGCAGGGCACTTGATAGAATGTGCATCAAAGACAATAAACCTTTCGATTGTCGATGATGAAGGATTCCGCGAATATTCTCGCGCAGTTGAATCTAATGTTTAAAATGCCATCTAGGTGGATCGTAGCTAGAGAATGTTTGAGGATTTACAAGGTAGTAAGGCCGCTAACCTTAAGAATCATTTAAAATCAAACAGCTTTCGCTACCACTGATACTTGGTCATTTGTTCAAAATATCAAATATATATGTCTTACCGTGCATTGGGTTAATGATGATTGAGATTTAAAGAATTTTTTTTGAACTTCTGTCTGATAGCTAATCATAGAGGTGAAACAATTGGAAAGTTGGTTTATTTGTGCTTACAAAAATGGAACATTGATTGGGTTTTTACTGTGACGGTAGATAATGCTTTATCAAATGACGGGGCAATTCAATATTTGAAAAGTAGTCTTAGAGGGTCTAATGCCATACTTGATTGTGAGCATATGCATTTAAGATGTTGGGCACATATTATAAATCTTGTTGTGAGAGAAAGGTTAGAGGAGTAAGATGTGTCTATCTCAAGAATTAGAAAGGCTGTGAGATACAATAGGTCATCACCATCTAGTACTGCAAGGTTTAGGGAATGTGGTGAAAAAGTTAAAATTGATTGTAATAAAAAGCCTTGCCTTGATGTTGAAACTAGGTGGAATTCCACCTGGATGCTTTTAATAGGATGAAAATTGTAGATGACAATTTCTAGGCCTACTTTGATGTTGATGATGAAGAAGAAGTCGGGAGTGGTACAAGAAAAAGAAAGAGAAAAGATAGAGTTGGGGGGCATTCGGATGCAAATGATTGAAAGAACGTAAATCAATCTCATTGAAAGTATTTGAGCTGTCTTTTACAATGTAACCAACCCGATTTCGGGGTCTAAGTTTGTCACTGATCCAACTTGTTTTCTTTTTCTAAAGTTAAGCGATCAACACATTTCATCGTCTCCGACCACTTCATGCAAAGGCCAATCATGCTAGTGGAGGCAATGTCATTCTAACCACCGCAAGGGGGAATCCAACCCACACTCGTGCCGGGTTACTAACTCTAACAATCAAAGACCTGCGCGGGCTTAGCGATCCAATCCTGTTCTTTTTTTCTTTTAAAGAAGGGGATCGGCCGTTTCATCGCTCCCCACTGATGCGGCTTCCACGGGCGCTGCTATCTTGGGGAGGGCAATGTCGTTCCTGCAACCGGCGAGGGTGGGAATCCGACCCGTTGACCTCCCGGGTTGGAAGCCGCGAACTGGCAATCGGTAAGACCAGCGTCTTTGTCGGATCCCGACTTGTTTTGGAACTTGTAGACAGTATGGATGCAACCATATCACAAATGTGCATTGATGTGGATTGAGGGGAAAGAAGAAAATGGCACGTTCAATGAAAGAAAAATATGAGAAATATTTGGGAGAACAATGGATAATATAGAATTTCTTGTTGTATGTGGCACATTGCTTTAGATCCCGCATAAAATGTGCTTTCTTGGGTGGTGTTTGGATCAAATTTATGAAATTAATTAATCGAGCACTAAGGATATGTGTGCTAAAGTGATTAAAACATTTAATGATTTGTTTGATCATTACAAAAAGAGAGAGCGTAATGCGAAGGGTGGCAAATAAGGAAGCTTTTTCATCTTCAAATTTGTTGAATGTTCTACTTTTTATGGACAATAGTGCAAAATCTAAAATCAAGCTTTTTAAAATATTTGGAGCAACAAGGATGTATGAGCTATAAGTCGAAAATTGAAAAATATTTGTCCGATGGAATGGAAAGGAGAGATGATAAATTTGATATTTTATCTTGTGTGGAAAGTTAATTCTTACAAAGTTTCCTATCTTATCTCAAGTTGCTAGACATGTTTTGGGGATGCCAATCTCCACTCAAAGTTGTTTCGGAGTCCGAATTTAGCACCGGTGGTAGTGGTGATTGATCTCGTTTAGGAGCTCTCTTACTCCACAAAACCACTGAAGCTTTTTTAATTTGCATACACAAGATTGGATATTGCTTCTACCTCCGCTCGATCTTTGGATCTCCGGATGTGCATGGTAAGGCTATAGAGGAATTGCACGAGAAGTTAGAGAAACTTGGAACAGTATGCAATATTTTTTTTATTTATGGGTATGTTTTTTGGTATTTTTGAATTAGTTTACCTCACATTTAACGTATTTCATCCTTTTGTTTTTTAAATGAATTTGATGGTGGATCAAAGTTTTTTGAACCATCCGTGGGTTGATGATTGATAAAAATTTGGTATGATTGCTTTTATATTAATTTATGGTTAATGATGGATGTGGTGGACCAATGTTTAGGTAGTTTACATTAACTAAACATTTTCTTGCAGATTTTTCTGCAATTTCCTAGCCTTCAGTTTCTCATGTCCAGACACCACCATGAGTGTAAAGCTGCAATTTTCCTCATGTTGTTAGGGGTGCTGCAGTTTCTGGCCTTCATTTTTTCTGCAGTTTTCTGGGCCTTCATTTTCAAATTCTATTGAATGTTTAGGTAGTTTACTAACTAAATCTTTTTTTAAACAAGAAATTAAATTAAATTTCTATTGACAAATACTTTTTGTTATTTTTTAAATCTCGAATGGTTCTAAAAACAAGTCCCTATTTTCTTTTCCAAGTATTACAAGATGCATTTCACATTTAGTGTAACAGTGCCAAGTTAATATGTAGTTTCACCGGTGTCTCGGTTTTAATCTGTTGTAGTTTCTACTAACTGTAATTGATAGTATGTCTGTCCTTTTTTTCTTCCCTAGAATGATACTTCAACATGACATTTTTTTTTGCATTGCATTTCTGTACTATAGTAAATTTTAGTTATTACATTGTAATTTATTCAAGATAAGCTCAACCTTCCACTTTGTTTAATAAGTGAATATTTGAGTATTTGCATAATTAATAGAACCAACTATGGATGCCTGCAAATAGGGAGGGAAGAGGGGTGGGGGGGCTTCCTCACAATGTTATCATTTTTAGATTTGTGGGACTTGCAGGGCCGGTCCTGTTGCAAATGATGGCCCTAGGCCAAGCTTTTTAGGTAGTCTCTTCATTACAAAGCCCTAAATAAAAAGAATTGCAAAATATCAAAAAGCCTGGTGATGGCCACATATGAACCCCCAGCCGCCCTAGTGGCCTCAAGGCAATCTTAGGAGGAGGCCCTTAACCACGTGGGAGAGGTACTGTTTTGTGACATTTCTATGGCCCTAATTATACTAAAGTATTTTTGGCCACTATGCTCTAGGTTGGAGCCTCACATTCCTTTCTTGCCTCAGAGCCGGGGCCTGGTGACTTCAGAGTTTCCATTAAGATGTCAGAGATGAGAGATGGGGCTTACATTTTTGTAACTTCTAGTGGGTAGATAAAGGAGTTAAGGGCTGTGCATTTTTTGTTTTCTTGATCAATTTTAAGCTGGCCATACAATTTTGTTGAATCTTATGTGGATAGTAGTCATTAAAATTCTAGCTCAATCATTTTTATGTTACTACTACGATTGAATATGTATTCTGCATGTGTAAATATAGTTTTTGGTACAAATGTGTATATATAATTGTGAATAGTATATGACTTGTTGGATTTTTACTAAGTATATATTTTTTGGACTATGCAGGTTACTTTTTTGAAGTGTTGAAAAAGAGAAGATATTAACATGTTTTTAATCTCCTGATTTTAACTACTTCTTATGGATTTGGATTATTTATTTGGGATATTATTCTAGCCATTATCAGCATTTTAATTTGATTAAAGTTATGAAGTATTTTAAATTTAGATGATTTGTTTTATTCCTCGATGTAGTGATGTAAAATTGAACAATGTGGTTTTGAATGTTAATTACTTAAATATGTTTGGTCCAAGTTGATAAGGATAATACTAATTGTTCTTGATAATCACAATTTTCATTAAATCCAAGTAGTACATTGTACCCTTTAGTTCCATGTATATATATTATTCCATGTATAGATTATTTTCCAATGAATAACTAGTATTCAATGTTTAAATATTTACTATGTACACTAAGCATGTATAAATAGGCAATTGATTGAATGAAATAACTCACTTCTTCTCAATCTCTTTTTATGGTATCAAGAGCATAAACCAATCCTTTCTTTTTTTTTTTTTTTTTTTTTTCTATAGGCAGCTCTAGCAATGGCAAGTACCACCACCACCATCTCAAACCTTGACGAACCCGAACACCCAATCATCCTTGTCAACCTCTCTTACCGCCGAACCCTAACACCCCCTCACCTATCCTTGGCATACGGGCTTCCCCAAATCACCTTTATCCTCTTCGCCTCTTGGACTCTTACTCAAATCCAATGGGATGGCACCCACTCCCGCCCTGGCCCGCCACCGTCAAAGTAAAACAATATCAAGGAAAGATAATCCCGCTCCAAAAACTTGGCACCGTCAAGACCGCCTCATCCTCGAGCTCTCTTCGCACCTCGATCCCACTCCGCCGCCCTCCCTCTTACTTGCCTTCCTTCACTCAAGCTAACACCTCTCACGGAAGCTTCGGGGTCATCCTTAAACAACCTGGGCGCCAACCCCTCCCCAAGCTAAGTCATTTCCTCCGACTCAAAGACCATCTCTGCCTCCCTCACCAAACAATCCCAATCCTATATTCCCGAATACACGCACTCCATTAAAACTTGCACCGACAAACTTGCTCTTCTTCGTAAAACCTCTCGACAAATGCGAAGACATCATTGCCCAAATTCTCAAAGCGTCTGTGATCATGACACATACAAGCCCTGCCAAGCTGACCTCCGTCGCGCCCGAGACACACTCCATCACCTTCAAGCTCTCCAGTTTCTGAAAATCTAATCCATCACGAACTCCCCATAAACAACAAATAATACCTTTCTCCTTTCCAGCAAACTCCGCCCTACGCCGCCTACTACCAATCTCGCCCCACCCGCTCCCAACCTCCCTGACCAACCACAACCCTCCTCTCCTCCCCCGCCTCCACCCTGATCCTCCATCACCAACCCCTTTCAAAGGAAAATATCAATATTGTCGTCAAGTAGGGCATGTCATATCTCAAAGCTGTACTCAATTCAAAAAGACCTATCCCTAATGTCTGTTTTCCTCCTCCTCCAAATCCTACTCTGGCCAGCAACCGCCACAATAACAACCACCACTTCCATCCGTCCACAAGCCAACACCGCCATCGCCCCTACCTCTTACGCGCGTTCCCGGCTAGCCGTTGACAGGCCACGGTGCTACCCACCACATCACAAATGACCTCACCAACCCTCTCGGGTCCGCATTTAATCCTTACGACGTGGAATGATTGAAGTACTCTACTGAGACGGCCTCCTCCTCGCCAATCTCAAACATAGTGTTTCTTCTCTCTTTCCTCCTCTCTACCTCTTCTCTTCTTCAATATAATAAACATTCTTCATGTTCCCCTTATCTCTCGTAATATTTTCTCTGTTTCTTAATTTTGCAAAGATAATGATGCTTCTTATTGAATTCTCACATTCTTCCTTTCTTATCAAGGCTCCTACGACCAACCAAATCCTACTCCACGGAACAAGCTTAATGCGGGTTTATCTTCGCACCCGGTCATCCACTCAAGCACACCCTAAGCAGATCATCTCCTCTCTTCTCTTATCATGACACCACCGACTTGGTCATCCTCTTGGTTTGCTTCCAATAATTTCTATTTTACAAAGGTAATTTTCTTTTACCAATCTCTTCTAGTCATCTTTCTTCTAGTCAGTAATGCATGCAATATCAATAAAAGTAATAAACTTTCGCTTTTCTACATCTACTCTCCAATCTCACACCGCTTTTGGATATTATCTGTCAGGGGTTTTACTGGGTCCACGCAAGGCAAATGAATTAAGCATTAAAACATAAAACCCAAGAAGCCCGGTAGGATCCGTTCTATACGACACTTCAATACCTACGTAGATAGAATTTAAACCAACCTTGAAACGCTTTCCTGGGCCTTCCGAGCTATCGAACGATTTCGGATTATGTGATATCGAATCACAAACTTCGTTCTTCAACTTTGCTTGAACTTCTAGGCCTTGATCGATTGAACGAGCCGAAGACCTCTTCTTTCTAAGATTCACACCTGAATGAATCCAAGAACAACTTCTTGATGTGATTGCTAGATCTAAAACCTTGAAGAATATTGAGAGTATTTTTTGTTTGTGAATTTTGATTTGGGAAAATTCTCGCTGGCCGACCTTTGTAGGTCCGACAACCCTCGTATTTATACTACAATAAGAGGGAATACCCTCTCCTAATCGTATTAGAGCAGACAAAGGTCAAGCCAAACCGCGCATCAAGGCCTTATTATGTCACTACAGATATTAAGCCATTGGCTCTAATATGTCGCGCGGTATATATAGCCGTATTACGTAAACTCCTCAACTATTCTTCCTCCGGTTTAACTAATTCATTCTAGTTGCCAGGGCAAGGTGACCCAATAAGGATTACATTATGTCAAGGCAATGCAGTCTCGATCATATCGGAACCCTCATAAAGACATGTTTTGACTCTAGCAAGCCATTATGTCTACCCCAAATAATGCAACGTAAGAGTTCACGTTTCCAATGGTGTACTTCCATTTATCCCTTTCTTTGCCTCACGATGTTATATCTTTCCAACACAAGTCATGGTCCTCACTAACTTGTTATTGTTCAATGCTTTCTCGATTCTTGAGTATAATGATAATTCCAATCATACGGGGTACTCGCCATGGCTACACTTTCATCATTATCACTCATCGAGGGGCCCAAGCATAACATCTCTCTTCCGAGGGACAAATTCCTTCTTGACTCTATCATCCTTCCCATCAGCGAATCCGATCATGCCGCTAACGATAGTCTTATAGATATCAGTAGTTAAGATATCGTTTGACTAAAATCAAACATGACTTTCATCAGTAATGTAAGGTTACGATAATCTTAGGTCTAGGAAATAAAATGAAGTAACCGTATTTGAGATTTAAGTATTGACATTTCGACTACGACATAAATCTCATGCGGGTCACGCTCCACTACTGTGTTCTCTAACAAGTACTCCATAATTTCAATGTGCATCTCTTATGCGATATAATCATCACATGATTATCCATCGACAATTATACTAATTATTCTCTTTTAATAATTAGGGACCGCGAGATTATTACAATAAATATGCAAACTATATAATAATCAAATAATAAAATATAAACGATAAAGATGATACATGTAATCGGTATTTTCAAGCTAAACATAACTAAAGCTCTCAGTGGCATTACACCAACAGCCTCCCACTCGCATCTGTGCTCCATTTATGTATCGAATACTCATGGATCTAACATGCCCATCATGCTTCGCCTATGCGGAGCGCCTTTGGTAAGTGAGTCCCTTATGTCATCACTCTGCTGATACTTGTGATATTTTAACGTCTTTCTCATTCTTTATGAATTCCTCGAAGAATGTCTAAGCTCGAGCTGTTGATCATCATCTGTTGTGACTCTCGTTCCATTGCTTTCGCACAAGTGGCACCACTATTGTCAATAACAAAAGTTTCACCGATTAGTGATACTTGGAAAAACACTTCAAGTATTTCCAAAATACTAAATGAATTTTTGATCCAAATCCGCCTCTTTCAAATAGCATCATATGTCATGCTAAAGTAATGGGCTCCTTAAGTGAGTAGAATCCTAAGCATATTTCCTCGCTGAACTCTTCCCAATCAAAACTCGCACCTCTAATAAGCACAAACACAAATTCTAATTGCGTATTTTAAAATAACTTTGTTGGCCGTGTTTGGAAGCTAGCACTCTATGTAACCCTGCTACAACAAGATTAACTTCCCCAATCTTCCAAATCCCAAGAACGTATCCTTTAGTTCTTCTTAAGTACTTAAGGATCATCTTCGACCGCCATCCAATGGTTCTCATCACAGATCGTATTAGGTATCGACTCATCATGCTCAAAGCATAGCGAGACGCCGGGTCTAGTACAAATTATGGCATACAATGCATGCATCCAAATGCCGAAGCATATGAAACTTCATTCATTCCTTTTGCCTCTATCAACTGTCATAAGACAACGAGTACGTTTAAGAGAAAATACCATGACCCATTGACAAGCCACTTTTCTTAGACTCTTTCTAAAGAACCTTGTCAATGTGAACACTTTCGAATACTCAAACCAATTTATCCTTCTAGATCTATTTCTATAGATCTCGATGCCAAGGATGTAAGCGGCTTTACTCCATATCATCTTCATCGAGAAACCTTTTTCTCGACTCAAGACTTAACAAGGCTCTTAAGTGTCGGAACTTTGCTTTTTCAAATGAGTAAGATATTATTGTAATAAAACAATGGAAATAATACCATGCTCCCACCGAATTTCATGCATACACAAGGTTCATCTTTGTATTTCTGAGTAAAGTCAAACTCTTCACCAATTCATCAAAACAAAGATTCCAATTCCTTCAAGCTTGCTTCCAATCCATCTCTATGGATCCTTGCAACATACATACTTTATTAGAGTTTCTTTTTTGATCGACAAACTATTCGGGTCAGGTACTTTACACATCCCTTAATAATCTTTCCATTTCTTAAAGAAAGTCAAGCTTTTCGACATCCATTCATTGTCATATCACATAGTCACAATATGCGATAACGGCAATTGAAATTCTAATGCACTTCGACATTGTAATCGGCGAAAAGTTTCAACAACATAGTCAATACTATGAATTAACCTAAATCCCTTGCTACAATCCTTACCGGTCATGAAAGTATACACCTTCACATCCATTGTCGCTTCTCAAGAATTCCTACTCCAGCACCCTTTAGTTTTTACACTTTTAGGTAGCCCAATCAAGTTCCAAAACTTGATATTGTTAAACATGGATTGTAATTTGATCTCCATGGTTCCTAAACCATTTATCCAAATTAGTGAGTAGAGACATCGCTTCTGATAGCAAAGTGAGGATCGTCATTCTCAATGACTCTCCACTTCATCACTTTCCGCAACGCAGAAATCACTATGCTTCTTGAGTTCGGATCGTAACCTATCCAATCTACGACATGGACTTGCGCATCTTGAACCGGTTTCACAACTCCTTTCAGTGAACTTGGTTCTCTCGTTTCTCTACTCTTATTCCATATTATTTTCGGGTTCTTGAACTTCTTTCAAGATTAATTTTACTCCCACTAGATTCTTTTACTTGCAGAAACTATTTCTCAAGAAACAAATCGTGTAGGAGCAAACAAACATTTTGTCTTCTTTGTGATTGTAAAATCAATATCCGGAAAATAACTCTTGTCGCATTTGGTGCTAACTTATAAGCAGACAAGTCTCTTTACATAAGATTCAAGTAACCCCTTAAATCTTCATGAAAAGACAAACTAAGTTTTCTTCCACGCCACATCTCATGTGGGGCACTTAGGAACCGATTTAGTGTGACTCGATTCAGTGCCGTAATCGCATTATTTCTAATGCATATCCTCAAAAGGAAATAGGAAATAGGAAAGTCTCAATTGACACATCATCGAACGGTAACTATGTCCTACAAGATTCAATTCTCCTTCGTCTCTTTAAACACCATACAACGTGGTGTTCTCCGTGGAGTCAACTTTGGAAACGATTTCATAGTTTTGAGATGATTGTCAAATTCCTTGGCTCAAATATTCATTACCTCGATCTAATCGAAGTACTCTAACAGCTTTACCAAGTTATTTTGTACTTCATCTTTCAAATGTTCAAAACATCTCAAACGATTCTCACCTGACTTTTATCGATAGGACATAGTCATATCTAGATAAGTCTTTAGCGAAAATGTGATGAAATACCGAAATCTTCCCTAGCAATGCTTCTTAATGGTCCACATACATCTCATGTATAATGACCAATAAGTCACTAGCCCTCCCACTACTTTAGTGTAGCCATAGTGGTTTCCGTCGATAATCTCAATAAATAAGCATCCACATTCCTCAAATGATTCATGGTCATATTGAGCTCTAAAAGTCCAATGTTAATGGAGTTTAGATATATGTTTTTATTTATTTGACCAAGCCTAAGCAATGCCATATAAACGCCTTTGTTCATATTGTTCGGTTTAGATTTCCCATTTATATCATAGATATCTTCAAATATTATTTTGTTTCTCATCATCAAGGATACAGCGAAGACTATTTAATGACATATGCATTACAATAAGGCATATTATTAAATAAATATAAAACTTCTGTATTGAAAATAAGAAAATTATATCCTTCATCATCCATTTAAGAAACGGGAAATAATACTCCTACTCAAATCCGAACGTAGTCATACTCTTTGCTCAAAACAAGTACTACTTCACAAGGCAAAGTGACTTCATAAGTCCCTTATGGCTAATGTTGCAACTCCTTGCTCCATTCCCATGCTTAGGTTTAATTTACCTTATTTCCGGGTAGCTTTCTATTCTTTGCTTCCTTGCACATTTAGACAAATGGGATCCAATCCTAGATCATCATACCCAAGAACAAGAAGTCGAAAGGAAAATATCTATCATATAGATACTTGAAGTAAAAGTAGCAATCATATTGCCCTTCTTCACCTTTTAGTGCCTTCCTAATAAGCCTTGCAACTTTGCTTCCAATGACTCAATCTTATTGCATTCGGGTAGCAAACCTGCATCCTTTTCGAGACACTTTGGGTTTAGCCTCTTCGGCTTTGACAACTTTTGTCCTAGGTTTCCAAGCAACTTTTGCTTTACCTACTTTTCCTTCCTTTGTGGAACCCTTTCTTGTGTTAACCATTAACACAATTTGCATGGATTGCTCCTTCTTTTCATCATATGAATTAAGAGCTTTCACCACAACATATATCTTTTGCCTAGCTTGCATTTCCTTGGAACATTTCCTTTTCATAAGCGTTATGCTTATAACAAAAGGAATAGTTATCATGTGCTCAAGGTTCTTTCATAAGAGCTCTTGTAACTACGGGGCGTGGCAAATTCAAGGCAAGCAATATTGTCAGTAATCATCAATATGTTTCTAATGTTGCTTCCTTATTTCGCTTCCTTTCGCAACATTTGCAATGGGTTTAGTAGGAACGCGATTCGGCCAAGAACGTGTACACATTTGCCTAAGAACAATTCTTGAGCGTCTCGATCAAATCAGAGTAACTTGTACCGTTCTTTTTCGAATTTTTGTCCTTCATAAGGACGTAATCGCAATTATCATTATGTAATGCTACTTCTACAACAAAAATATACAAATTATAATGAGCACATATCAATATCAACACATTTATCATTTAAGAGCAAATAATGTATTTACAAATACTCCCACTAAATCATACACCTTCTAATGCTAATAAGCATAATATGCCATTTAATGGGCTAAGATCCAACTTTACTTAATCTCTCAAGTACGCTATGTGCGCACTCGGCTTCAAGATTAAAACTAATTAGGTAGAAAAACATCAATCATATCGTATATGACTTCTTAGGGACTAAGATCCATCTTTAATTTGGATTCCTCAAGTACGCTATGGCGCACCGCTTCAAGATCAAAAACTAATTAGGTAGAAAACATCAATCATATCATATATGACTCTTAGTGATCTTTTATGAGATTTATTTAAGACATCATATGTCTAAGCATATTTTAATCTCATCTATGCCTTGGGTCCAAAACCATTTTGATAACCCAATTAAGTTCATCCATTTTAAACGTATAGGAACCACCATTTCCTCATCTTTGCTTCGCAAACTTAATAGAATCAAAGCACCTCGCTATGGCAAGCCCACCCAAAACTATCCGAGTGGTCTCAAGTTGTTTAAATCATGGATTTGGCATAAAGAACTTAAAAGTTAAATGACGGTTCTTTAAGGCAGCATTATAAGCATATCGCCGAAAGATAGTCATAATCATGCACCGTAAGTTCTCAGAAGATAGGCGAGCCACAAGGACTACGAAGTACCAACTCTTCCTGCATCGTAACTCTCCTAGTCACGCACAAATTAGAAATCAACTCCGATTTCGCAACATAATCACTACCTTTTATAAACAATTAGTTTCCTTGTAACCTCGCGCGTAATTATGACTTGCTTCCATAAACAATCATAAAATCCAAAATTTACAAATGCTCCAAATCTAAACATATTAGGAAACTATAAATGCAATGTTTCAACTAAACATTTTAGGAAATCATAATTCAATGTTTCAACTAAACATCTAATAAAACTCTTAACACTTAAGAACAAATAATTCATGCATCGCAACAATTATTAAAATCATATTTTAATCAATTAATCATTATATCAATGAATCAATCTAGCATGGACTTATAAACTCAATTTTATAACATCTGCATTTTCATATACATTTAATAATTATTAAAATCACATTTTAATCAATTAATCACGTATATCAAATTTAATCAATCTATCGTGGACTTATAAACTCAATTTTATAACATCCAGCATTTTCATATTTAAACATATCGTATTGTAAACACAATCACGGTAATAGCGTAAAAATTGAACAAACCGATTCGCCCAAGAAAGGCTTATTATGTCGCGTGACAACATCGCCTGTAGGCCAGAGCATGTCGCGCGACCTAATAAAGCCAGTTTAACCTCGAAATCCATACGTTCAACATGTCGCGCGACAGGAGGCGCCGGCAATGTGATTCCCGCATTTGAACCAATACAAGATTACATGTAATTAAATCACGTAAAACATCCCTTTTGCTGCATTTAATTCAAGATATTTCGAAAACGATTTTCACATTTGCTTCTTCACATAAACAATTAAAAATTCTATCACATACAAAACATGCAATAAGCATATAAACAATTTATATCTTAAATCTAGCATGTTAATTCAAACTTAACCATACGAATCGGTTTCATTACCACTGCTGGGCTTTATCAGTCCATGCACAAATTTAATTAAGCATTAAAACATAAAACCTGCTAGTTTCAGATCCGTTTCTATACGATTAATTTGAAATACCTAATAGATAGAATTAAACCAACCTTGAAACGCTTCTCCTATTCTCGAGCTATCGAACGATTTCCATTATGTGATATCGAATCACAAACTTCTGCTCTTCAACTTTGCCAACTCTGTGCCTCGATCAATTTAACGAGCGAAGACCCTTTTTC
>JAFEMH010004645.1:0-30000 GCA_022495995.1 Adenophora triphylla var. japonica
GGAATTTCCTTTCGTCCAGGCTTTGAAGGGTTTGATTGCTTTTCCTTCGGGGATTTCCACAAAGGGGAAGCGAGGTGGCCTAAGGCATCATGCAAACTTGTTTAGGTCTCCTGGCAAATAAATGGTGGAAGGTGACCTCTTGGAATTGTGTGATGAGGTCTTCCCCGTACGCGGGCGTGGTATTTTTTACAAGCACAGGTGCACATGGTTTTCCACTTGTTGGAGACTTGGTTGATGATCAAGGGTAGTCCCCGTAAACTTCGAGTTTACGGACATTCCTCTCGAGTGCGGCTTGTAGTCCGGCGGCGCTTGAGCTTCATATTCGGCGGCATTGTTGGTTACCTCGAAATTGAGCTTTATAACGGTGGGGTAGTACTCGTCCTTGGGATCTACCAGAGCATACCGATGCCGTTTCCTTTTTTGTTGTTTGCTCAGGTCGAAGAACGGTTGCCATCGGTTTTCGCCTTCGATTGCGACGATTCCCTCGTCTGGAAATTGTGGTTCGGGGCCTCGAGCCTCGTCGGTGCAGGGAAATCGGCCGGTTGTTCGGCCGTGGCAGATCCACTTGATTGACTTTTGGTTCACGTACTTGATGTCAAATTCTACTAGGAAAAATGACCATTTGGCGAGCCTCATTATTGAGAGATGGTTTGTCGAAGAGGTACTTGATTGGGTCCATTTTGGGGGAAACCAAATTATGCAGGTATGCGGCGCATGTAATTACCTTAGTTTTCAGGCTTGACCCGTACCGGAGAATTTCGAGGGTTTCTCGAGGGCTGAGTGGTGGAGTTATTTGCCTTGAAACTTTCTGCGAAACGAAGTAGATGGCGTTTTCGACTCGTGACTCCTTCTTTTCTTGTGAGCATAGCTCCAGCTGCCGGTGTCGGTCACGGTTAGGTATAGCAGCAGTGGCTTTTCCCTCGTGGGGAGGACGAGAGAATCGGAGGACTCACGAGGTATGCTTTTTATTTTCTCAAAGGCATCTTAGCATTCGAGTTCCATTCGATGTCGGCGTTCTTCTTCATCGGTTTGAAGATTGGCTCGCACATAGAATTCGATTGGTTGACTGAGCGGGCGATATATTGCGGGCGGCCCGTGAAGCTTTTCGCCTCTGTCCGAGGTTGCGGTGGTCTCATTTCGATGATAGCCTTGATCTTTTGAGGATCAACCTCGATGCCTCTCTCGGTGACCACTTCTTGTGTCCCAAGAACAGCAACACCTCGCAGTGGCTAACCCCAAATGTGCATTTGGCAGGGGTTAAGCCTCATTGAGTGTTTTCGGAGGCGATTGAAGGAATTTTCTCAGTGCAGCGTGAGGTGTTGTCCATCGATCCCTTTGAGTGAATGATCATGTCATCGCCACGGTACCGCGATCTCTGCCTTGTACGGATCATATCCGTAGGAAGAGGGCGGATTCTTTGCCCAGTTGGTAGGTCAGCCCCAGGCGTTCTTTAGTCCGAGCAGCATTCTTCTTTGGCATGTGTATGCTTGGTATGAGTTCCCCAGAGGTTGTGAAAATTTGTCTTTTCTTGGTATTCTTTGGCCATCTTGAGTTTGATTATGCTTAAGCCAGTGCAAAAGCGTCCCACGAAGGACTTGACTTGTACGAAATTAGGCGTAGTGTCTACCAACAATGTCGATGTTGGGTAGTGGAAAATCGAATCCTTGGGACTTGCTTTGTTGAGATCTCAGGAAGTCCCACGCATGACAGGCGTACTTTTCCATTGGCCTTGGTGTGCCAGACGACAGTATTGGAGAGCCATAGTAGGAAAGGTGCTACGATCACCACGATGAAGCCAGACGGAGCATTTTGTTTTCCCGATCTCCTCTTTGACTTGTAAAGACCACTTGACGGCTTGATTAGTGGCGTAGCTTTTTGCTTGATGGGCCTTAGCCTCGGGGATTGAGGGATCCCGGTGCTACCCCAATGTTAGGATCTAATCAGGGCATGTCTCGGTAAGACCAAGCGAACACGTCCACGAACTCTTTGAGCGGTGCGATCAATGCGTCTTGCTGCGTGCTTGGTGAAGAAACTTCCGATTTGCGTCTCTTTTGGCTCTTCGGCGGTTCCCAAATTCACTTTGGTTAAAACCTCCTCGCGGCTTGGGCCCGGTTTTCTCTCGTTTGACAAACATGCTTAAAAGATGTGCTTAATGTATTTTAGTTTAATCGTAATCGCTTCTTTATCAAGTGAATCGTTATTAACTGTTTGTGTGTTAGTTAATTTATCCGTTGTTAAAGATGCAATGAGATACTCGGAAAGATCGAAGCATTCATTAAGAGCATACGGGAATACATTATTGGCAATGAGTTCGTAATCTTACGGCGTGAGGCCATCGGATGACTCGAGAGACTCAAATTCAAAGATAATGGACTCGGGATGAGTTTTGACACTAGACTCTAGGACTCGAGGGTCGAGACCAAGTTGTTCGATCATGTCCTTTTCTTTGGCGGTGGAGTCAGGAGAAGGTGGCCCGGTTATTGAGTGGCAATGAGCTTGATAGGAGATGGGGCTTGAAAGGGCTTTATGTCACCGTTCCCGATCATTGCTATCACGAGTTATCGAAACAAAATCGATTAGATCAGCATCTCGATTTCTTCTTTGAAGAAAGCCGAGGTGGAGCGGTGGCTCGTCCCAAGCATCGTCTGCGGAGTCTTTTGCTTTTGTCTTGGGCATTACTAGCTCGAATGCGGGCTCGTCCCGCTTGTTGAAGGCGGGAGTGTTGACGAGAGAGTTTTCGAGTTCTTACGCCAAGAGGAGTTTTCCGAACCAAAATTCATTGTGAATAGTGGTGGTTGTGGATCCGGCGGGCGGTGTGTCGAGAAATGCTCTTCGGACGGGATTTGGCTTGAGGCCTCTGAATCTTGCCGGGGTTACTGCGGAGCTTGTCCATGGTTGTCGGCCGGCTTTGTTTGGCGTGATCGGCTCTGTTCCCTTTTACGGATCTTCTTCCAGAGTTGCCGGCCTTCTTTGTGAAGTACTTGGTCATGTCGAAGGCTGTAAGGACGAAGATCGGAGATTGCGTGCAAGCCTCTTTTGTTATACGTGGAGCGTTTTCGTGCGGCTCGCTTGTCCTCCGCAATGTGTTCGGGAGTAGGAGAGTATCCCGAGGCCGTGCGGGGTATTACATTCTTTGATATTGATGATCTGTTGAGTGCCACGATGGCGTTTTCCCAAGCAAGAGCCCGGGATGTAGTTCATGTGCTTCATCATTTTCATCGGGGGAGGGATCTTGTCCCAAATCAAAGGCGAAGTCTATGTGGCACACTTGGGCCTTTGGGCTTTCGATGGTGAACCACTGTTAGCATCATGCCATCATCGTCGGGTTTGATCTCTAAGGCGGGACGCCGTTTGTGTCGGTCCTTTCGTTGACTACGCTATCACCGTAGATGATGGTAAGATACTGTTCCTTGGACGAACTTTACGCCTTGATGGAGAGTGGATGCCACCCCATTGATGCGGTGTAGCCAAGGGCGTCCCAAAATGGCGGTGAATGTGATCGGGATGTCGATGACTTGGAAATCCGTCGGGACCATTTGTTTTCCGAACCACAAATTCAAGGTGGCTATTCCCAAGGCGGGCGGGATGTTGAGTCGTATGCCTTGATTGCACAGTCGAGGGCTTTAGATCGGTTGCTTTGATCCACTAGCAAATCCATCATTTTGGCGGGAAGGACGTTCATGGATGATCCCCCATCTACCAAGACCCGTGGGAGACGGCGCTCGTCCGGTTGAGCTGTTATGTAGAGAGGCTCGTTGTGGTCGGCCCAAATTTTGGAAGGTCGAGCTACGTGAAAGTGATGATATTCTTTGTAATTAATGTTGCCAATCATACGAGCGCTTCATCGGGTGTCCTTTGTGATGGGAACCATAGTGCAGGCCAGGCTTTCTTCCAACTTGAGCTTGTGCGGGTAAGATGAAGTGAGTAAGGACCGAGTGAGATGTTAGCTGAGTGCGCTTGAGGCTGTGTCAAGACAGGATCTTGACCTTTGGGTCCAAGGTTTCGGCTTCTTTGGCGTAGGGCCCCTTTTCAATTCGTGGCTCGGGTATGGCTGGCCTTTTGTCAATCCGTGGAGGATTCCAGGATTTGGCCAGGAACGTGTCGAACATTCACCTCTGGACTTATGGTTTTGCTTGTCTCTCCCGTTTACGTAGTGGGAGGAGCACTGATTGGCGTAAGGCCGGCTGCGCATTTCAATTCGTTATTTGTCATAGGCTTTCTTGAAGCATCAATAGTGGCTTTGAGATCTTCCCAAGACGGGGTTGGATTATCTGGACCTTCGGGCCTTCGGTGGCGGTGCGAAGCTTCGTCCCGGTGATCATGGAGCAGACATTGCCATGGCCTTGTGCGAGCTAGGCTTCTTTGGAGTAGATGACATAGTAGTCAAACTTTCCTGAGGGTTCTCCAAGGGTTCCGGCGTGGGATCACCGGATTCGTACCTCTTTTTCAGTTTTTGTTGAGAAGATAGCTTCTTCTTTCTTCGAGGACGGCCCTCATTCATTTCATCCTGGAATTCCATTTCCGAGACAAGCACCGCTACAATCGCGAGACGTCCCACGAGATGTGTTCGTTGTTCGGCGGTGGTACCGGGACCTTAGGAGGCTGGATGGGCAGGCTTTCCTCTGGAAGGGCTTGTGGCCTTACGTCATAACTGCATGGCTCGTACGAGGGTAACGAGGTTGACTTACGGGAGACAATGAGAGATGTTAGAGGCTGTAGGAGCGATCATGACTTGGGAAGCCCCAGGTAGTTGGGTGGCTAATGTTCGAAGTGGTGCATGGCACCTTCGATCCGAGCTTGTTGCTCACCTTGACGTTTCTCAATAGCCATGAGGACACTGCCAAACTTCTTCCAATGTTGGGAAATTTCTTGGGGGTAAGGTCCCGTTCTCATCGTTGTTATCCACTGGATTTGGCCATGGGGAGTTGACGGTGTCTGGTGACAATTTGGGAAGGAGGTAGGACCTTCTTGTTTTGACAGGAGACGGGTTCCGGGTACTCTCGACCACTCTCTGTTAGGTTGGAGGGTGACGGGCAAGGTTTAGACACGGGAATGGCCTTACGGGATAAAAGGTGAAAGCTCACGTGGCATGCGGTTTCCGTTTCTTTTATTTTTATTTTTTTTTGTTGTTTTAATTTACTTAAAACATGTTTTCTCGTAATCCTAGGTAGGTTGGAAAAGATTGCTCTTCTTTTTCGCAACTATGCTAGATCTGGGTCGATGGAGACCATGCGTGCGGCTATAAGCCCCTCGTTTTGCACACTGTATTTCGACATCCCGGGGTGGACGGCCCCGGGCGAGGGTCCTATAGTGCAAGCGGTTTCCACCGGCCTAAAGAAAAATCGAACCTAAGGACCGAGCCTGTCATGTTCGTTTTGATGCGTTAGCCATGTGAATAGTGAACCGAGCCGGCCATTAAGTCAAGATCGAGAGTCAAAAGTTCGGCATGACCTCTCTTTACCTTGCTTGCGCAAGGGATGCGTGACGTTAGGCGTTAGGTGGGTCATATTGTCATGGGCGACGTATCAAAGGCGTGATGACATGGTGTCATGTGAGCATGGATGTATATCCGGACGGAACATCGTGCAGGTGTAGCTTCGGAAATCAAGATCGAGGTCAAGATTTTAGCATGACCTTTCATCGCTTTGCTTGCGCAAGGATCTTGAGTTAGAGCCTTGACTCGAAAAATGGCCGGCATGGTATATGTATCCGAGTGTATGACACGGACCGGTAAAAACCAACCGAGTCCGGACAGAGTGTGACTCAAGACTCAAACGTGCGGGGTTGACGCTTGGCTAGGATGGGATGTTTGGAATGATCCCGTGCGCGTCCAAGAGGCCTAGGAAGACCAAACGGGTACTGCGAGACCACTCCGGGTTGAGGGTTGTAGTGTGCGGTGTATCCGAGCGGCGGTGCGCGTAGCGTGCGGTGTAGCACCGAGGCAGCGGTGTGAGTAGTGTGCGGTGTAACCGAGGCGGCGGTGCGCGTAGTGTGCGGTCTCTAAAATTCTTTTTCGAGTAAAACGAAGTTTTCGAAGAATTTTAAATGTATGCACAGATGTATATTGATGCATTTTTTTTTGTATTTTTATTTTTTTTGTAAAATAAAAAAGTAAAGCACGTGCACACACACATAACAGTTAAAGAAAGGGGTAAAATGAAAGTTTGACCCTCATCATCGTTTTAAAAATCTTTTGTTTTGTTTAAAAAGATTTTAAAACAAAAAGTCCCCAGCGGAGTCGCCAACTGAAATTACCCGGATCCGAGAGGCAGCGCGATCGCGCCCCGGCATCTGGCATCTTTCGCGTTGGCGGCGGTTTGTCTCGCCGTTTGTTTTCGCATTTTGTAGAGTCGCCACGCCGTTTTTATTAAGCCCAAAACATTGAAAAAGGGCATCAGTTTAAAGATAATTTTAAAACTGTTTTTGTGTGATGAGATTTTGAGTTCGGAGGTCAGATGACTCCTCGGGAAGAGAATATTAGAATATTAGAGCTCACCCGAGTCGCCTCGTAAAACGATTCTTTCGGATACCCCTAATATCCTTTAAATGTTGTGTGTGTGTGTGTGTGCTTTTAAAAATGCATGCTGTATCGGATGTCTACATTGTATGCTATGTATGGAAATGTATTGAAATAGTAATGGAAGGAAGCCTTACCAATGTTGGTTCGTGTCTGTCTTCCGCTGGGGAATAGTGTTTGAGGTCGGAGTAGCGTTCGTGCGGATCGGGATTGCTTCGGGAGATGCCAGGTTGTCTGCGGACAGAGTTTCGGCGTGAGTTGAGGTTGCAGGCTGCGTTCGGGCAGAGGTTCGGCGTGCGTGAGGATCGTCGGGATCACTCGGGCAGAGGTTCGGCGTGCGTTGAGGTGGCAGGAGTCACTCGGGCAGAGTTTCGGCATGGTTTGGGATCGCCGGTTTGACTCGGAAAGAGCCGGGACACCGTGGAAAGACCAGGCAAGGCCTCGGAGTACCACGAGGGGCCTCAGAGTACCTCGAGAGTGCCTCGGGGCAGCGCGGGAGCGTCGCGGGAGCGCTCGGAGAGGCTTCGGAGCACCACAAGGGGGCTCGGAAGGCCTCGGAAGGATCCGAAAGGGGCCGGGAGTGCCTCGAGAGGACTTAGAGGGGAAGCCTGAAGGCTTAGGGAGGAAGAGAGAAGTGGGAGGTGTGTGAAAATGAGGAGGGGGAGCCCTCTATTTATAGTGCCAGATTTGGTGCAAAGAGGTCCGTACGGACCTCCCTAGTAATCCAGACTTTTGGTTTTCCTCGATTTGAGGGAATCTGTGATGATGGAGGAATATTTGCAATTATGATGTTCCCTGTGCAATAAGGTCCGTACGGACCAAGTTGACATGCAAAGAGGTCCGTACGGACCAACTCTGCAGGGGGGTAATCATTTTCCCGGGATTTGAGGGAATATTGTGGACTTTAAGAGGATTCAGTAATTATTAAAGCAAAGAGGTCCGTACGGACCATTATTGCTTTTCCAATTTCCTGAAAATTCCCAAAAGGTCCTTTTGTCCCTTTTTATCCCAGAAAGGCTCCTCCCGTGGTTTGGCTGGGGGTTTTGAGAGGGTTTTGAGTGCCAGAGGTCGTCGAGACTGCGTTGATGAGTCTGCGGTGTTTCCCGTGTGTTTGAAAGGGGGTGATCCAGATTGGGGTACTTACAGTAGCGAAATCCATGTTCCTAATACTTAGTACAAACTCACTAGAAATTATTCCCATTTGGCAATAGAACATCGTCGCAGCGAACGCCGTGCCCCAAGTTACTAAAGGAATAATACAATGATTTTTGCCTTTTATCAAAATTAGTGACTTTGTCACTTTTGAGATTGAAGGGAATTTTGACAAAACATGTTAACCTAAGTCTTAACCTACTAGAACAAAAAGATCAGCATGTGCCCCAATCAGGGTTAAAGAAAAATAAAAGTATAAGTATAAGTATATTATTTTTTTCCCAGTATCACAGTGTTACCGAAAGTGTTAACCACACTTGAGGTAGCACCTGTGAACCAGAAATTTTTCTAAAAAATACAAAGACCAAGAGAGCTTTTCAAGTCTAAAAATCTGTCATGGTCAAGGGCCTTAGTGAATATGTCAGCAAGTTGATGCTTTGTATTAATATGCTCTATATTTATCAAACCTTTATCAAACCTTTATCAACTAAGTCCTTGAGGAAATGGTGACGGATATCTATATATTTTGTGCGAGAATGTTGAACAGGGTTTTTGAAAATATTAATAGCACTAAGGTTGTCACAATACGTGGTTAACATATTACTTTCTAGACCATAATCATCTAACACATGCTTTAACCAAATGAGCTGTGAACAACAACTCCCAGCTGCTACATATTCTGATTCAGCAGTGGAAAGAGAGACACGGTTTTGTTTACGACTATACCATGACACTAAGTTATTTCCCAAGTAAAAACATCCCCCACTCGTACTTTTTATGTCATCCATATCCTCCGCCAATCCGAGTCACTAAAGCCTACTAGATTGGTATTAGTATCCTTACTGTACCACACACCTAAATCACATGTTCGAGACACATATTTGATTATCTTTTTAACAGAATTAAGGTGAGAGACTTTAGAATTGGCTTGATAACGTGCACAAACACAGACGCTAAACATTAAATCAGGATGGCTAGAGGTAAGATATATAAGGCTACCTATCATGGAACGGTAGAGTGTGGGATCAACATCTTCTCCTACTTGGTCTTTTCCAAGTTTGAGAGTAGAACTCATAGGAACTTTCGAACACTTTGACCCCTCCAATCCGAACTTCTTCACCAAATTCCTTGCATACTTGCTTTGTGATATGAATATTCCATCACTTGTTTGTTTCACCTGCAAGCCTAAGAAGAAATTTAGCTCACCTATCATGCTCATTTCAAATGTTGAAGTCATAGCATCTACAAAATCTTTCAAACATGTTTGATTTGTAGACCCATAGACTATGCCATCAACATAGATCTGAGCAATAACAAGTTCTTTGCCATGTCTAAGTATAAATAATGTTCTATCTGCCTCACCTCTAATAAATCCATATTCAAGAAGAAAGCTGGTTAAACGACCATACCATGCTCGTGGAGCTTGTTTTAACCCATAAAGAGCTTTATCAAGTCTATAAACATGGTGTGGTTGTGAAGGATCTTCGAAACCTTTTGGTTGTTCAACAAAGATCTCTTCATCCAAATAACCATTTAAAAAAGCTGCTTTAACATCCATTTGATACAAAGTGATCTTAAGATAACAAGCAATGGCCAAGAGAAGTCTTATGGACTCAAGTCTAGCCACAGGAGCGAAGGTTTCATCATAATCAACACCTTCTACCTGTGTATATCCTTGTGCCACAAGACGAGCTTTATTCCTAACAATATTACCCTTCTCATCTGTTTTATTTTTAAAAATCCATTTTGTCCCAATAATATTAGTATTAGGGGGACGTGGTACTAAAAACCAAACATTATTACGGGCAAATTGTTCAAGCTCCTTTTGCATGGCTTGAATCCAATAATTATCTTTTAAGGCCTCAACTACATTTTTAGGTTCTAGGGAAGAAACATAACACGGGTATTTTACCTTGGCATATGTGGTAGACATGCACACATATGTTACCATACTCCGGTAGTCAATAGGTTCTTTTTGCCTCGTCCTTACACCTTCATTCACTTCTCCTATAACCTGTGAGGTAGGGTGATCTCGTCTAATACTAGCAGGTGGATCCCTTCTCATTTCCTCATGAGCAGCGTCAGTATTTACTCCCTCATCCGCTGTTCTGGAATCAGGTGTTACCAGAGGTGCTATCTCATTACTGACAGCACTTTGGTCAGCACCAGTGTTAACATCTGTGTTAACACTTTCTTGGCTTTCCACTTGAGCCTCTTCCAGTAATTCTAGAGGCGTCTCTTGAACACTTTCACCTGTAATGCTTAAGAAATCATCAAAAACAATGTTTATTGATTCTTGGATGGTTTCAGATCTTATATTATAAACCCTATATGCTCGACTATTTTGAGCATACCCAAGAAAAATAGCCCTATCACTCTTATAGTCAAGTTTACCTAACTAATCCCGGTCATTCAATATAAAGCACACACTCCTAAAAACATGAAAATAATGAACCTTTGGTTTTCTACCATTCAAAATTTCATAGGGAGTTATTGTGGTTTCGGTTCTAAGATAGACTCTATTGATTGTGTGACAACCAGTACTTAGTGCCTCCGCCCAAAAACGTTTTGAGATTCTTTTCGAAAACAACATTACTCTAGTCATTTCAAGTAATGTTCTATTTTTCCTCTCAGCAATCCCATTTTGTTGGGGTGTTTTAGGCGCTGAAAATTCATGATGAATCCCTTTCTTTTCACAAAAAGATGAAAAAGAAACATTATCAAATTCCTTTCCATGATCAGACCTAATGCAAAAGATAGAAGCACAAACAAGTTTTTGATTTTAGAGTGTAAGATTTTAAAATTTTCAAAGGTTTCTGATTTATCTCTCAAAAAATAAATCCAAGTAAACCTAGAAAAGTCATCAACAATGGCATAAACATATCTCTTACCTCCAAGACTTTCTACCTCAACTGGACCCATCAAATCCATGTGCAATAATTGAAAACAATGTGTTGTCCCAAAGTGTTGCTCATTGTGTTGGACAGCACTGTGGGCAGCACGAATTTGTTTTGCCTTTAAGACAATCCTCACAAACCACTTTCTCTTTGAATTCCAATTTAGGAACTCCTCTCACATCATCTAGCTTAATTATCTTCTCTATATGACAAAAATGAACATGCCCTAATTTTTGCCATAAAGATGTAACATCAACCTTAGACGAATGGCACATTATTTTATCTTCAACAAGATAACAATTGTCACTAGGTCTAGTTCTAGACATAACACATTTATTAGAACCATCAAAGACCTCACAATTGTTTTTGTTTGAACTTCACCTCTAAATTGTCATCAAAAAGTTGACTAATGCTAATCAAGTTAGCAACTAAACCATCAACATGCAAGACATTTTTTAAGGTGGGGAAACCTGGCACATTAAGTGTCCCTTTCCCAATGATTGTACTCTTACTATCACCACCATACATAACACTCCCTCATGTATAGATTCATAGTCATTTAAAAATGAGTTTGTTCCCGTCATATGACGTGAACACCCACTGTCAAAATATCATGAACCTGCTACATTTGTTTTCAAAGCAGTATAAACTACATCACATCTTAGATTAGCTTTGGGTTTCCATGTTTTCTTCTTTGAACTTTTGACTTTCTGACAGACAGTGTTATCTGAAGTAGTGGACAACACTTCTGGTAACACTGTAGAACTGGATTTTTTCTTTAAAAAAACATGACACTTATTTTTAAAATGTCCAGTAGTGTGACAATATTTGCACACTTTAGCAGTGTCAGAAGATTCAGAAATGCAAACATTTTTATCAGAACCATGTTCTTTAACAAAACACGTTTCACATTCATCAATATTCAAAGTAGAAGCAATACTATTTAAAGGATCTTGAAAACCAATACCTACCTTGAGAGGGTTACTCAAATCGAGGATCTCATCCAGTTTGGAAGATCCTGTGTTGAGTTTCTTGAATGTGGTCTCGGCAAGAGACAATTTGGCCTTGACTTTATCCAACATAGCATCCTTCTTGGTGAGTTGGACCTCCAGCTTAGTCAAGCTTTCCTTCAGCTCATGATTTTCCTTGGTTAAGAGGGTCACATTCTTGTTCTCCATTCAACAAGAAGTTCTTCGTAGAGATTCTGCAACCCATCTATGAGCTCATCCTTGTTTAGCTCATCCTCTTGAGAGTTTCCTGTATCAAGGTCAGTTGAACCCATGAAGCAAATAGCATTAGAAAAATTGAAGTGGTTATACCTGCTGAGTGTGATCTCAGGTGTTACCAGAGGTTCGGTAACACTTGTGGTAGCACTTCCAGTATCCGTGTCACATATAGTGACCAACATTGCTGTCACATCTGGTTCTTCATCTTGGGTTGTTCCCTCGTCTTCATTATCACTCAGGGACACCCACAAGTTCTTTCCCATATTCCTTAAAGTGTTTTCACACTCGTTTGCATAGTGTCCCCATCCAGAACATGCATGACATTGAATTGAATCAATGTACTTAGGATCAGACCTAGACTGATCAGAAGATGCCCTTCTTATTGGATTGGACTTTTGGGAGGATGGAAATGACCTTTTTGACATTGAATCATACACTTTGGTTTTTTGCTCCTTTGCTTTTACCTGTACATTCTCTTTGTTAAACTTTCTAACCATAGAGTTATATTTCTTAGCAAGTAAAGTAACACTAGCATTTTCATCCAATTCTTCAAAAACCTCTTCATCCTCATTTTTTTTGAAAATCTGAGGAATGAATTTTCAAATCTACATTCTTGCCCATAGTAGCTTCACTTTGTTCAGCAAGATTTAGCTCAAAAGTTTTTAAAATACTCATTAAAGTATTGAAATTCATAGTAGAAAGATTGTGAGCCTCTTCAATAGATGAAATTTTCATATTGAAACGCTCAAGAAGGGTTCTAATAGCTTTTGAAACAAGTTGTTTATTTGTGAAAGGTTCACCTAAAACTTGACATTCATTTGCAAGATCAAACAACTTTTCAAAATAAGATGAAATATTCTCATCTTCACCCATCCTTAATCTTTCGAACTTGCTTGTAAGCCTTCTAAGCTTAGTTTCACGCACACTACCATCACCTTCACAAAACCTTTGCAAAATATCCCATGCTTCCTTAGCCGTGGGAGTGTTTTGAATAAGTTTAAAAATATGAATGTCAACCCACTCATAAATGGCATTAAGTGCCTTTTCATTGAAACTAGCTAGACTATTCTCTTCGTTAGTCCACTCGGATTCAGACTTGACTTGAACATCACCATCCTCATCCGGGAGTAACATAGGAAGAGAATACCCATTGACAACAGATCGCCATGCCCTAAGATCAATTGATTTGATATGAGAGCGAAGGCGGATCTTCCAATAAGCATAATTCGATCCATCGAGAACAGGAAGTCTCTTTTGGTTAGGATTAGCCGGATCATAAGCCATGACAACTGGATCAAGCACTTAGTACGTCAAGTGACCTACTCTGATACCAATTGAAATTGTCTATGGCCAGTTAGCAATTGTTATCAAAAAGGTTTATAGCACAACTGATAACACTTCCGGTAACACACACAACAAAGAATAAAAACATTTTGTAAAACAAAGCAATAGTTTGTAAAACAAAATATTTTGCAGCGGAAATAAAGTATAAACACAAGAAATAATTTTTCTCAAGTTATATAAATATATAACTTGAGGATGCCCTTAGGCGAAGACTTTATATTCAAAATATAAGATGATTATAAAGCCGAAGTTGTTCCCTATCTATATATCAATATAAGAACTAGGAACTAAGATCAATGATGAAGTTCTATCCTCCACGACACAATCAAGTACCAAGACTTTGAAGGTGGAATAATTTGTGAACAGAAGAACACAAAGAGCCGAGGAGTAATTGATCTCTTTCTTGTGCAAGTGTGTGTGTGATTCTTGACATATTGCTCTTGTCTACACCCTTGCTATTTATAGCCTTCAAATACTTGGAGGCTACTCTTGTTAACAGCCTTGGATTTGGATCAGATGGAGTGGAGAAGTGGTTGAGCTTGTTGAGCTAAAGACTTGGTCAATTTCCTTGTTTGTAGCAACCGTCTTTGCTTAGTGCCTAAGTCCTAGCATTAGCTCTTTGTACCCATGAGCTCTCCTGAGTTGTACTCTCTTGTTTGTCTTCAATCTCAGTTGTTGAACAAATCTCCCACATGCTTCTTTGGTTATTTACAAGTTACACATAAATATCCATTTATGCATAACTCTCCATAAATCACGATCTTCCACCTTTATAGCTTAATCTTCTCTTGGATGTTATCTGTGCATTATACTAACAACAAATATACATTTTGCAACTATAGATTATACATAAACATAATATAACCTATGAAAGAAATGTCACAACAAAAACAGCCAGACGTGTTGGGTAACACTTAAAAAGTGTTATCACTACTTCTGATAGCACCTACATCTGGTGACACTTGAGAGTGTTGGGCAGCACTTGTGGTAACACCATCAAGCTGCACTTACAGATAACATAGAGGATCCGCTTACAAATCCCCTCTCACAAGCAAAGCATGATGGTCATGTTAGGTCCATGGGTATACGATACACATGAGATTAGGCCTAGTGCAAGTGGGAGATTGTTGGTGTTATGCCCTAGGCGTATAACTATTTTGACTCATAGTTAATACCGTTATGTAATCGTCTTTACCATTTATAATAGAGAATATTTATCTTGAGTATTATATGTTTTACATGTTTTAATATTCTGTGTCCCTAGTTATTGTGAATAACTAGTATAAGTTGGTAATTGATAATCATAGAGATGATTATATGCATGGGGATGCACATTATACTTATGGGTACTTATTAGAGAACAAGGTACTGGACTGGCCCATCTAAGAGATTTATGACATGGTATATGGTCATATATGTCATGATTAAATCTCATGATAGTCGTGTCATTGGAATCCTTAGTACATGAGATTATCATCGTCTTCCACATGATGAACGTTGTATTTGATGTAGTCTAACACTATCTTTAATAGGATAGCAATAAGGGCTATGTTGGCACGACTGGATTCTTGTAGGGAAGAATGATAAGTTAAGATGGGATTTGTCCCTCGTGAAGAGAGATGTTTGCTTGGGCCCCTCGATGAATAGTGTTAATGAAATGTATGGCCATACTCAAGAGATTTGATAGAGATCAAATGCACTTACATTATCAAGATATTCGGAGTCGAGAAATCATTGAACAATATAAGTTGACGTGGACCATGACTTATGTTCAATATGACATCGTGTGGCAAAGGGATTGTGACATTGATCTATCAAGGAATCAAGTTGTGATGTTATATTAATTGGGTGGCATAATGGCTTGCTAGAAACCACTTATGTCTTGTGAGGATTGATGTTTCAACTCACTACCAACATAAATATAATTCCTATAGCGTCACACACAAAGAACGGATTGAAAATGGCTCAAATATGGAACTGTAAAGCTGGGCGACCGCCGGGGAATTGTGGGCGACCGCCCACAAAGTTTTTTTGAAAGATCATAAAAGGCTATACAACTGGGCGGCCGCCGGGAACCTTAGTGGGCGACCGCCCAGTCCCCGTTTCAGCACATTAGTTTTTGACTTGGATTAAGGTTTCTTCCTAATTGTTAGAAATATTTATAAAGTATAAATATACCTTTGCCTCAGCCAAGAACACATGAAAATTAGGGGTTGAGAAACACAAATCTCTTGATTTTGATTACGAATCAAAGATCAAAACACCCTAGATTCAATTCCATATTAGTCATAGATTGTTGAAAATCGTTTCAACAATCGAGGATCATCTAGCAATCCAACAAGATTCGATCTTGGTTCGTTCGCGTGTGGATTACCTATAGAGGGTGATTGCTTTATCACCTAAAGTTTGAGACCTAGTATTGTTGATTCATCACAAGGAAGAACAAGAAAGAAGATCAAAAGTTTCGTCTACGATTTTACGAATTCGTGTACGAAAGACAAAATCGCAACAAATGTTAGTAAATCTATATTCATAGCTTTAATTTCTTCATATTAAACTGATTCATGACTAGGGTTTTGTGATTTATGTAAATCTTCCGCTGCGCATGTAACCCCAAAACCCAACATTGGGGAGATTTTGGGAGATTCTAGCGTGTTGACAAAGATGTCCGTACGGACACATCATGCTTTTACACATGTGTCCATACGGACATGGTTGCAAGCTGACATATTTTTTGAATTTTTGTCATTTCCTGCAATGTTCTTGGATCCCTTTTTATGCCCGAAAGGTCCTCCCCTGGTTTGGCTGGTCAGTTTGGACCTCTTGAATGTTTACGGGTCCTCGAGATCACGAATGCGTGAATCCTCGGTGTTTCCCGTATGCTCGGATGGAGAGCGGTCCGGATTGGGGTGCTTACAGGTAGTACCTTACCAATTATATATAATTGTTTGGTACACGTTACATAGATTTAATGTTGGTTGGTATACCAAATACCAATTATAGTTTTTAAAAATATTAAATCACACACACGCGCGCGCACACACACACACACACACTCCGTCCGATATTACCTTACCCATTTTGCTATTTTTGGCGTCCCACTTTAAAGTCACACTTTTCTAAAAAAGAAACTTTTTAATACTTCTTTATTCATGGGACTCACTTGTTATAATCACAACACTTTTCAAATTTACTATTCTCTCCACTCTTTCTCTCTCCCACCCACTCACAATTCCTACTTTAATAACATTATTTCTTATTTTCCGTTCTCAACAGTAAATGAGTAAGTTATTATGGGACGGAGGGAGTATATATATATATATATATATATATATATATATATATATACTCCCTCCAGTCCCGTCCCGACTCAGGGCGTTTTTGTCATTTTGGGCGTCACCCGACTTAGGACGGCCCAAAATGGAAAGTTTATATTACTTTTATATTAAATGGGGCCCACTTGTCATACTCACAACAATAATCCCATCACTATTTATCCCACTCATTCTCTCTCCTATTTAATTTTTCACACTCACAACACATCCTCCACTCATTCTCTCTCCTAATATTATAATAGTATTCCTTAATCTCCGTGTCGAAAGTGAATGTCCTAAGTCGGACGGGACGGAGGGAGTTATATATATATATATAATTTTCATTCTATTCCTAATTTGACTACCGACTTTCTCTATTCTCATTTCTCACGAGTCACACTCTCTCTCTCTCTTTGTCCCACTCGACGATTTGCCTCCATCCCACCAGTCTCGATTTTCGCCCAGAACAAGATACGTACTTCTCTCTCTCAATTTCCCTATTTCTAATGAATTTAACAAAAGTTGTCTTCAATTGAATCTTGTTCTTGTTATTTACTGATTACAGCTATGGTTTGAGATTTCTTTCTTGTATTCACATCCCTTCTTTCTAAAATCTCTTTGCTATTTATTTTACTCAATTTTTATTCAGTAGTAGTGTCAACGTCTTTATCGTTGTTGGGTAGTAATTCACTTTATTTAACTGACAATTCAAGCAAAATATTTTTATTGAGTCGATTGTATGTGGGTTATGGTTTGTTTTGAAGGTAATGTAATAATTTTTGAATTTTGATTCTACATTTGATAGAGTCTAGTACTAATCGAGTACCAATCGTATCAACTAAGTACCGACTTAGTAAATTGATAATGATATATATTTTTATTTACCAAATTAAACTTGGTTGTTACATGGTATAAGCGAAATACAATCGATATACCTAACAAGTCAGCCCTATGGATAGTGTTAGATATGTCATTTGGTTTTATAGTTTTTGTGGTATATATAGTGTCATAATTACTCTATAAAAAGAGTTTGAAAAAATTTACTTGGCCAATATTTTTATCTAGGAGGGAGTTTGAACGAGAAAAACTCAAGAGGTGTTATATTCACTTCAACTTTTATATATATAGATTATTTTTTTCATAATATTATGAAATAATTTTTTTTTTATCGATTTGAATATATTGTTAGTAGTAAGCTACGGATTTCAATTAGTTAACTAGGATTTTTTTTTAAAAAAACTTCGAATTTCCAGCTTAAAACAATCAATTACCTTTTTCTTCACACAATTTGTTTTCATTATAACTAAAGAAGGGTGGGTACACGTGTCAACGAATAATGAGTGTTTGCACAATTGCACCGATACAAACCCAATTCATATATTGGGCCTGACCACTGTATAAGAAACAAACCCAATTACTCATTTTAATTTTTACATAACCAAACATTTAGAAAGGCCCAAACACATATAAAATTTTGCTAAGGGTGGAGTTTATAATATCACAACTACTGCAAATACTCCCTTTGTCAATAAAAAATATACTATTCTTATTGGTTAATATACTTGAATTTTGATTAAAATTTAAAAAACTTTAGTTATCATAAAGATCTTTTAATTGTTATTAATTAATGTATTAAAAAGAATAATATCCATAATATTTTTTGAAATTTCTTGTTGACATTAATTTCAATGCTATAAAAAACAGTTTCAATAATACGGAGTATATAAAAACTAATTTGTTGTTGATATGGGCTTGGCCCAAAGCCATTGTAAAAGTCCATTATCTCCCTAAGCCCTATCCTAGCCGTGTCTTGAACGCGCTGAATCAAGAGAGATTGACTTGTTCTCTATATCTCTCATCGCAGTTGCGTTCCTTTTGTTTCGCTCCCTCTGTTGCGCAGATGAAGGTTGTTCTATCGGGTAAGTGTTTATCTCCTTTTTAAGTTGCGTTTTCCCTTATCCCTCCTTCCTTCAGCCCCTATTTAAACCCCCCACACCCTCTCACTACAGACACAACACACGGAAATCACACGAGCACTTCTCTTCTTGATTTACACACTGTCTTTGAGGTATTGTTATGGGCATAGAGAGTTTGAGAGAATTCTTGCTGGTTATTGTTGTGATTATTGAGGGTTTGATTGAGATTGAGGATTTTTCCTCTATTAGTCTTGTTAGGTCATCTCTCACCCCATTAAGCTTGATTCTAATTCTCTATGTGTGTGTGTTTTGGGTTCATGTGTGAAGAGCAGTGAATGTGTGTGTTGCTTGGCCTGATAATCTGAGGGTGTGGGTGTTAGTTTTGATGTTAGGATGTTGGTTTGTGACACCAATATAGGCTGCGAATTGGGGGGGGGGTCTGTGATAGGGGTTCTTGGTCGGTTGTGGTTCCTTAATTCTCATTAAACTTGGATCATTTGTCTTGGATTGTGGTTGGATTTCGGAATGTAGCAGATACTTGAGCCTGAGCCTATTTCTATCTCTTATACTTTGTTCATATTTAGCTTATTTAGTTTTTTCATTTATAGATTACTTCTTAACTAATTTGTGATTTGTTTTCTGTTTTGATTGATTTCGCTGTTAGAAAACTTGGTGCAACATTTTGTTCTGCTTCGTAGATCCTTGGGCGAGTGGTAAGTTATCTCAACAGTGGTATCAGAGTCAGGTTAATTCGTGAATGGTGAACTGTAAATAAGAAATGTAGTACAAGGTTAATTGGGTAAGAAAAATAAAAACGCATTTATTTTTCTTCTCAAGTTTTTTAATTCTTTTTTTTTCTTTCTATTTGTTGTGTTTTGGTGCTTTGATACTTGTTTCATTTTTTTAGATATCCTGCTTGTTTTTTTTTTTTTTTGGAATTGAAATTCATTGTTTTGTATGGCTGCTAATATGAATGCTTATATGATCGATCCATTCAATTCAATGGCAAATGTGATTTTTCGATTTGGCAACAAAAAATGAAAGACATTTTGATTAAAAAAAAAGGTTTTCAAAGTTGTAACTTAACAATTCCCTGAATCGGATAAAGAAGAATTAAATGTTGAAATGGATGAATTCGCTTATTCTTCGATTATTTGAATTTGTCTGCATTTGTTTTTTAAAAAGTTGGTAAACATGATAGTGATAAAGCTCTTTGGGATAAACTGGAAGAAATATATGTTGAAATATCGTTACCTAGTAATATGTATTTGCTTGAGAAGTTATTTTAGTTTAAATTAGACTTGAACAAAGACATGGATTATAACATTGATCGGTTTACTAAACTTATGCAAGCTATTAAGCAAACCGTTGATAAAAACATTGATGAATATACTCCTATTGTGCTCTTGAATATTATATCTGACTGTTATGCTGATGTTAGATCTGCTATTAAGTATGGTAGGAATGATATTGTGCTTGATATTGAGATTAACGAAATTAAAAGCAAAGAGTTGGAATTAAGAGCTAATAAGGGTAAATCAACTGTTGGTGAGGTTAATGTGGTGAGAGGACGATCAACTGAAATAACTAATAATCAGAATAAGCAACATGATAAGGTTGAATCAAGTAAGAATAATGAGAGAAAAAGAAGCAAGTCTAGATCTGGTAAAAGTAACAGGAAATATTATAAATGTGGGGAAACGGGTCATTATCGAAAAGAATATCCTAATCCTAAAAAAAGTTATGTGAATCATGATATGCAAATTGACTGTAATTTTGCTTCTGGTAAAGAAGATCTTGTTGTTTTTGTGGTCAGTGAAACTGTGGTGAATTATGTTCATTATGTGAAAAATGAATGCTTGTTAGATTCTGCATGAACATTTCAAATGACACCTGATAAAAACATGTTTCATACATATATTGAAATGAAAACTTGATTTGTTTCTTTAGATAACGATAAAAAGTGTCAAATTGCTGTTTTTGGAGACGTTTGTCTCAAATTTGATTCTGGGTTTTGCTTAACTCTGAAAGATGTACGACATATGCCTGATTTAGCTAACAATCTCATATCATATGAATCTTTGGAAAATGATGGGTTTGAGGTTAAATGGGGTAGTGGGTGTATGAAAATTTTAAAAGGGTCTTTAATGATTTTCAAAGTTGAAAATATTAGAAACTTGAATATTTGTACTGCTGAACCTATGTCTAATTATGCTAATATGGCTAAGTAAGATAAAACTGATTTATGGCATAAACGACTAGAACACATGAGTAATAAAGGCTTAGATATCTTAAACAAAAATGGTGTTTTGGTAGAGATAAAGTTTCGTGTGTGCCTTTTTGTGATTCTTCTGTGATGGGTAAACAACATAAATTGTCTTTTCCTAATCCCTCTAATCCCGATCATTCTACTAGTAAAGAAATTATTGAGTATTTGCATGCTGATGTGTGGGGCCCTGCTATTGAGGCCACTTAAGGTGGTAATAGATATTTCTTATCTATAATTGATGACTTTTCGAGAAAAAATTGGGTGTTTTTAATAAAACATAAATCTGATGATTTTGATAATTTCAAAACTTGAAAAGTCATGATTGAATATCAAACAAGTAGAAAAATTAAAGTGATTAGAAATGATAATGGACTTGAATTTTGCAACCATAAGTTTGATAATTTTTGCCTTGGTAATGGGATTAAATGTCATAAGATTATGCCTTATACACCGCAACAAAATGGTGTTGTTGGACGTATGAATAGAAATCTATTAGAAAGAGTTAGAACCATGCTTACTATTTCTGATTTGTCCAAACGTTTTTTAGGTGAGCCAGTAATGACTACCACCTATCTTATAAATAGGTCTCCCTCTGATCCCTTAAATGGTAGATGTCATGTAGCTGTTTTTTTTTTTTTTGTAAAACCTGTTGATTATACCAATTTGAGGATTTTTGGTTGTGTTGCGTATGCCCATAGAAAAAATGATAAACTTGAACCTCGTACTGTGAGGTGTATTTTCTTGGGATATTCGGAGGTTTTAAGGGGTATAGATTATGGGTAAGGGAGGAACCGGGTTTCAAAGTGATCATTAGTCGTGATGTTGTGTTTATTGAAACTGAATTTTCTTGCTTGAATAATATGCCTCCCCCTCCCCTTGCTTCAAATACGGTGGAACACTCTTATGTGCCTATTCCTGCTACTGTTAATGAGCCTGTTGCACCAACTGAAAATGAGACTCCTTATGTGCCTATTCCTGCTACTGTTAATGTGCCTATTCATGACTTTAATTTGATTCGACTTCATTTGTGTTTAATGTGTTTGAATATATTGATAATACTGAGCCTAAAACCTATAATGAAGCTTTAAATTATGCTAAAAAGAATGAGTGGATTGATGCTATGAATGATGAAATGATTTTTTTGCATGTTAATGATACTTGGACTTTAGTGCCTAGACCAAAAAACTATTTAATTGTTTCTTGTAATTGGCTCTATAAAGTAAGGAATGAATCGAACTTTGTTAGATTTAAAGTTAGACTTGTAGCAAAAGGTTTTACTCAGAAATAAGGTATAAATTACACTGAAATTGTTGCTTATGTTGTTAAATTCACAACTGTTAGGATTATGTTTGCTTTGGTAGCTCAGTTTAATTGCTAAATGAAACAAATGAACGTTAAAATTGTTTTTATGGTGATCTTGATGAAAAGATTTATATGAAACAACCTGAGGGTTATATTGATAATAATTGTCCTGATTATGTGTGTTTGCTTAAAAAGTCGTTATATAGGCTTAAATAGTCTACTCGTATGTGGAATTTAAAATTTGATAAATGTATGCTAGATTTAAAATTCCATCGGAGAACGTTTGATCGTTGTTTGTATTTCAAAAGTGATACGAGTATGCCTGTTTTCTTTCTAATATATGTTGATGACATGCTTCTTATTAGCCCATATTTTAAATCTGCGGAGAATGTTAGAAATTTATTAAGTGCTAAATTTGACATAAAATAACTCGGTGATGCTAGTAAGTTACTTGGCATAGAGACCGTGATTTATCTGTTATTTACTTGAATCAAATTTCATATTTTGAAAAGATTTTAAGTAAATTCTCTATAAAAGATGATAAGTCTGTTAATACCCCTCTTGCTTCACATTTTGTGCTTAGTAAATAGCAGTGTCCCCAAAATGACTTTGAGTTAGATCAAATGAAAAACATTCCTTACTCGAATGTTGTTGGTTCTGTTATATACCTAATGGTTAGTACCCACCCTTATATTGCTTATGCTATTTCGAGTTTAAGCCGTTATATGTCAAACCAAAGATCGCCCCATTAGCAAGCTCTCATATGGTTGTTGAGGTACTTAAAGCATTCAGTAAGTTATGGTTTAAAGTTTACTAAGTGTGATGAAGGTATAAAATTGGTTGGTTATGTTGATTCTAATTATGCCAATGATAGGGACAATATAAAATCTACCATTTCATATGTTTTTACCTTATGTGGCTATTTTGTTAGTTGGAAATCTCAGTTATAAACAACAGTATCTCTGTATACGTCATAATCTGAATATGTGACTATAACTGAGGCTATAAAAGAAACCATATGGCTTAAAAGTTTAATTTCTGAAGATTGGTTTTTTAAATGATAAAGTGATAGTATTTTTCGATAGTCAATCTGGTATTCAATTGGGTAAGAATCATGTTTTTCATGATAGTATTAAGCATGTAGATGTTAGATACCATTTCATTCGTGATATGGTTGCTAAAAATATTGTTAACTTGAAAAAATTGATACCAATTTTAATCCTTTTGATATGGGAACTAAATGTTTGCCTATTTCAAAATTTCTTAATTGTTTGAAAATTTTGAAATTTGATACTTCGTGTTGATGTTTGTGTTATTTTGTCCCCAAAATCCTCTTCTTAACTATGTCTGAGTTGGGGTGTCTAGTTGTTTTTTCTTTCTTCGTGGTAGAAATAAACCAGATTTTGTCTTCCGTACTTTATTTTGACTATACGTTGGATCAAGTGCTAAAGGCTAAGTCGATGATAATTATGCCCAGTTAGTGTATCCTATGAGTGCATCGTGAATTGCACCGGTGTGTCATGAAGCGACACTTGATCCAAGGTGGAGAATGTTGATATTAAGTTTGGGATTGGCCCAAAGCCATTGTAAGCTGCTGGCCCATTTTTCCCCCTAGTCCATTATCTCCCTAAGCCCTATGTTCCTAGCCGTGTCTTGATTGTGTTGAATCAAGAGAGATTAACTTGGTCTCTATCTCTCTCATCGCAGTTGCGTTCCTTCTGTTTTGCTCCCTCTGTTGCACAAATGAAGGTTGTTCTATCGGGTAAGTGTTTACACAAGAGCACTTCTCTTCTTGATTTACACACTGTCTTTGAGGTATTGTTCTGGGCATAAAGAGTTTGAGAGAATTCTTGCTAGTTATTGTTGTGATTATTGAGGGTTTGATTCAGATTGAGGATTTTTCCTCTGTTAGTCTTGTTAGGTCATCTCTCACTCACATTAAGCTTGATTCTAATTTTGTGTGTGTATGTTTTGGGTTCCTATGAAGAGCGGTGAGTGTGTGTGTTACTTAGCTTGGTAATCTGAGGGTGTGGGTGTTGGTTTTGAGGTTAGACTATTGGTTTGTGACATCAATATAGGCTGCGAATTGGGGGAGGGGTCTGTGATAGGGGTTCTTGGTCAGTTGTGGTGCCTTAATTCTCATTCAATTTGAATCATTTATCTTGGATTGTGGCTGAATTTCGGACTGTAATGGATACATGGGCTTGAGCCTATTTCTATCTCTTATACTCTGTCCATATTCAACTTATTTAGTTTTTTCATTTATAGATTACTTCTTAAATATTTTATGATTTGTTTTCTATTTTGATTGCTTCCATTGTTACATAACTTGGTGCAACATTCTGTTCTACTTCATGGATCCTTGGGCGAGTGGTAAGTTCACTCTACCGTTGATGAGAATTATTCTAGTCAATGTTCAAATGAATTTATCACCTAAATTAATTGAAATGAGACTGTCATATAAATATTTAGGACAGAGGAAGTGTTTTTTTTAATCCATAAGAGTTCCTTTTCTCTAGTTAAAGTTAAGTGATAAGTGTTGGAAAAAATAAGTGGGTGTGAAGGAAATTTGAGAATTTTTCCTAAATGGGTTATTTGTTAAATGATCAAATTGAATGTGGGTTTGTGTTCTACTACATGAGAACATTGAAATCAAATATTTATTTGTTCAAAATGGTTAATGAATGAATTAATGAGATATTAAGGCTCAAATTTAGTGGGTTGAAAGAGGAAAAATGTGGTTATACCACATGGAATGAGAATGTAAAATTTATCAAGTTTAAATACTCCTACACTTTGATAAGGGGTATGAATGTGTGGCATAGAGGCTCTCTCTCGTGCACATGTGCGCAGGGGGGTGCAAATCATGGTTCGAATTAGGCTTCGGGCTACCAATCTCATGTGTATACGCGCCCTGAGGACACGAATGTGGCTCCAAATTGGCATACTCGCGCTAGCTCACCTTTTGCTATTTTTTATTTTGAATCAGAAATAAATTCCCATGAAAATGAACAGACTTGTAACACCCACTCAAGCTTAATATATGTTTGATTTCTTCCTTTTGTAACAGTCATACGAAATTAAAATGGTGTTAATTTCGTAATTGATGATGACTGTTCAGTTTGGCCAGTTATGGTTATAAGATGGAGCCATCACAAACCATTTGAAGACCACCCAAGTTTTCCAGCAACCTCTGATCTCTCTCTTTTTGCATATTGTTAAATCTCTTCCTTAGCCTCCTTGCATTTTCGCCTATTGGTGATACTGTACAGGCACACTGCCAATTCGTCGGGAACTTTAGGTGCAAAGTGCCCCCGATTTGCATGTTCTATCATGGGAGACTCAAGTCCAAGGCAGCCTTAAGCACTATCGGTGAGGGGACAAATAAGTCTTAAGGAGACTGATTCATCAGGGCTCGTGCACAACAGGAATTGTTATTGCCGTTTTGTTTCTTCACAATTTATTCAGTTTATATTTTTATTTCAATTTCTGTGATTCATTTCTTTATGTCAATGTATTTTTTCCAACAATTTTAAGACTTGTTCCCTTGAGAAGGGATATGTTTTACAGAAACATTTAACTGATTAAATTGTTTTCTCTGTTTCAGAAATGGTTACTGAACAGAATGTCACTGGAAATGAAACCGTAATTGTGACCCATACTGGAAATGGTTCTCAAAGCGCTACTGCTGTGACTAATCCTCAAACTGTGCACATTTCAAGCCCCCATGCAGAAAAGCAAGAAAAGTTTGTTGGCCATGACTTCAAGAGGTGGCAGCAAATGATGCTTTTCTATTTGACCACTCTGAATTTGGCTAAGTATCTGGAAGAAGATATGCCAAATGTGGCCGAAAAATGAGACCGATGTAACAACCTTGCTGCGGTTCAAACTTGGAAACATGGGAAATTCCTTTGCAAGAACTATGTTTTTAATGGACTGTCCGATGCTCTCTTTAATGTGTTTAGAGAGAAGAGTAATGCTAAGAAATTGTGGGAGTTCTTGTACCACAAGTATAATATTGAGGATGCAGGAACAAAGAAGTTCATTGTTGCCCGTTTCCTTGATTTTAAGATGGTGGACAAAAAAACTGTGAAGGCTCAAGTGGATGATTTTCAAATAATTTTGCACGAGATATATGCCGAGGGTATAGTGCTAAGTGAAAGTTTTCAAGTGGCTGCAATGATTGAAAAGTTGCCTCCCATTTGGAATGATTTCAAGAATTACGTTAAGAATAAGCGAGGGGAGATGAACATTGAAGGGCTTATCCTTCGACTTAGCATTGAGCAAGGCAGTAGAGTTTCCGAGAAAAGGTTTACCCCAAGTGTGGCCAAATCCAATGTGATGGAGCATGGCCAAAGCTCCAAAGGCAAAGGCAAGGGTAAATCCAAAGTTGGAACAACTAAGAGGTTGTTCAATTTGAAGCCTCAAGGAGGGGTTTCCAAGAAGAGGTTAACAGGAACTTGTTTCAATTGTGGTGGTGAAGGCCACAAGGCTTCGACATGTAAGATGCCAAAGAAAGCTCGTGAAGCGAACATGGTGGAAGACATAGCTAGAGATGTGTCTGATATGCACCTTGCGGTGGTAGTTTTGAGGTGAATATGGTGGGATCTAATCCAAATCAGTGGTGGATTGACACCGGTGCTACTAAACATGTGTGCTCCAACAAACACATGTTTAGTACTTTTGAAGCTATGGAAAATGGCAAAAAGTTATTTATGGGGAATTCAGCCACTTCCGACATCAAAGTTCAAGGGAAGGTGGTTTTGAAGATGACATCCGAAAAGGAATTGTATCAACAATGTGCTCTATGTGCCTGATATCCAGAAGAACTTGGTGTCCGGCTCGCTTTTAATTAAGCATGGTTTTCGTATTGTGTTTGAATCTGATATTGTCACTTTGTCCAAGGCAGGAATGTTTGTAGGAAAAGGGTATGTGAATGATGGGATGTTTAAGTTAAGTGTAATGGCGGTGAAACCTAATGTAATGACTATTGAGCCAAAAATCAATGCAATGAATAATTCTTCCGTTTACTTGCTTGAGTCTTTCCATTTGTGGCATGGTAGATTAGGACATGTTAATTATGATGCCATTCGTAGATTAATTAACTTGAATTTCATACCCAAATTCAAAGTTGATTGCAAACACAAATTTGAAACTTGTGTAGAAGCAAAATTTACAAAACCTTCATTCCATCCAATAACAAGAAATAGTGAACCACTCGAGTTAGTTCACACAGACATATGTGACTTCAAATCAACACAATCACGTGGTGGCAATAAGTACTTTGTGACTTTTGTTGATAATAGCACAAAATATTGCTATGTGTACCTCATCAAGAGTAAAGATGAAGCTATATAGAAGTTCACTCTCTATAAAAATGAAGTTGAGAATCAATTAAAACGGTAAATTAAGGTGCTAAAAAGTGATCATGGTGGGGAATATGAATCACCATTTGAGGCAATCTATGCTCAATATGGAATTAAACATGTAACCACATCACCTTATACACCCCAACAAAACAGTGTTACTGAACGAAAAAATCGGATATTAGAAGAAGCGATGAATGCCATGTTGATAAGTTCGGGATTACGTTATAACATGTGGGGAGAAGTCGTGTTGTCGGCAAATTATGTGTTAAATAAGGTACCTCGAAAGAAACTAAACAAGAGCACATATAAATTATGGCATGTAAGAGCGTCATGTTACAAATACTTACGAGTGTGGGGGTGTCTTGCGAAGGTAGCCGTACCTCTACCTAAAAAGGTGAAAATTGGACCTAAAACTGTTGATTGCAAATTCATTGGATATGCACAAAATAGTTGTGCTTATAGATTTCTTGTGTATTAATCAAAAATTCAAGATATACACAATAATACTATAATGGAATATAGAAATGTGTCTTTCTTTGAGAATGTGTTCCCATGTAAGTTAAGAAATGAGGCAAGCTCGTCAACTAGGGTACAACATTCAATAGAAGAAGAACACGTTCAAGATAGAAATGAAGAAGAGGAGATGAAACCTCGACGTAGCAAAAGAGCTAGGGTAAAAAATTCTATTACCCGGATTTTCTAATCTACATGCTAGAAAGTGAGCCACAAAGCTATAAAGAAACTGTGAGCTCTTCTGAGGGACCTTTGTGGAAAGAGGCCATTAAGAGTGAAATTGATTCAATTTTAAAAAATCACACTTGGGAACTAGTGGATCTTCCTCCGGGAAGTAAACCACTGGGATATAGGTGGATTTTCAAAAAGAAAAGGAAGGCAGATGGAACAATTGATAAGTATAAGACTAGACTTATAATTAAAGGTTACAAACAAAAGGAAGACCTAGATTACTTTGACACGTATTCTCCTGTTACGAGAATAACGTCTATTAGGATTGTACTACAATTGTCACCTTGCGAAATCTAAATTTACATCAAATGGATGTAAAAACTGTCTTTCTAAATGGAGATTTAAAATAGGAGATTTACATAGAACAATTCGAGGGCTTTTTCTGCTTCAAGGCAAGAAAATAAAGTGTGCAAGTTAGTGAAGTCATTGTATGGCCTCAAACAAGCACCAAAACAATGGCATCAAAATTTTGATCAAGCCATGATTGAAAGTAGATTTAAAATCAATGGATGTGACAAATTTGCTATATCAAAACCATGGAAAATGGATATGTCATTTTGTGTCTTTATGTAGACGACATGCTTATTATAGGAAGCTGTGATAAAATGATTAAATACACAAATAATATGTTGAACTCGAAGTTTGACATGAAAGATATGGGCTTAGCGGATGTGATCCTTGGAGTGAAAATTTCTAGAATATATGATGGACTTGTACTGAGTCAATCACATTATGTGGATAAAATTCTAAAGAAATTTAACAAGGATGACAATAAAACCATAAATACTCCAATTGACACAAGCCTACATTTAAAAAAGAATAGAGGCAAACCTGTGTCTCAGTTACAATATTCAAGGATCATTGGAAGTTTAATGTACTTAATGAGTTGTACAAGGCCAGATATTGCTTATGTTGTGAGCAAACTGAGTCGGTATACAAGTAATCCTAGGACGGACCATTGGAAGGGTATTGTGATAGTACTAAGGTACTTAAGATATACTCGTGACTATGTATTACATTATACTAGACACATCCAGCTGTGATTGAAGGATATACTGATGCTAACTAGATATCAGATATCAAAGACTCTAGGTTTACAAGTGGATATGTATCACATTAGCAGGTGCAGCTATATAATGGAAATCTTCTAAACATACTGTTATAGCCAGATCCACTATGGAATCAGAATATATAGCTTTGGATAAGTGTGGTGAAGAAGCCGAATGGCTACGCCAATTTCTAGAAGATATTCCAAAATGGACGAAGCCTGTGCCAGCAATTTGTATCCATTGTGATAGCCAATTGGCAATTGGTAGGGCACAAAGCAACATGTACAATGGTAAGTCTAGACATATACGTCGTAGACATAATACTATAAGACAACTACTTTCAACTGGTACTATATTTATTGACTATATGAAGTCAAAAGATAACTTAGCGGATTCGTTAACCAAAGGGTTAACCAAAGAGGTAGTTGAAAGATTGACATTGGAAATGGGATTAAAGCCTCTTGAGAAGTTAAACAAAGCAAAAAACCCAACCTAGTTGACTGGAGATCCCAAAATCTAGGTTTTCAAAGGGACAACCTAACTATTAAAAGACTTGTAGTGTCATTGTGGGGGAACCAACCCCAATCCCATTCCTTAAGTGACATCCCAAAAGGAAAGGTTAATCTTATAGCTTTTAATTATTCTTACACTTCGGAATTGCCGAGTGGGGGTAATACGGGTTACTTATAAGAATCACCTATGTGAGAGAAATGTTTGGCCGCTTTGAGGAGAATTACGTGAGGCTCAATTCTTATACCCTCTAACAAAACCAGACATTATGTTCAGGGTCGTGAATGAGCATAGCTATGAGAATTGAAGTGTGTTAAGGAGATACATGTGTAAAGTATATAACCGGCTACACAAAAATCTGAGCAGTTCAAGGACATCACGTCTACTGATT